>KZ106670.1:286272-311946 GCA_000504385.2 Exutisphaerella laricina CBS 326.52
CGTCAAGCAGATCATCATCAACATCGAGGCCGGTGTCGAGGTTGAGGTTACCATCGCTGCTTAAGCGGCTTCTGCGAGGTATGGTTGCTCAAGCTGGCTACGGCTGGCAGGCACAACCAAGACGAGAGTCGGCAAGCAGATAGCGAAGTTCGAATCGACACGTTCCGCGACCTGCCAGTGCATGCATCTACTTACCTGTGCCATCATTGACTGGAGTTTGCCGTTCCATCTCGGGCAAAGCAAGCCCTCTGACACTGGACGATCTGAGCTTCAGGTACGCATTGAACATAATGCAACTCAACAAACATCAATGGCCAAATAACCGCAATCGTCGCGCAGTTTCAGTCGTGAGACTGGATATGCTAGTTAATGACAAATCGTTGATTGCTCTCAAAAAGTGACGAGGACTTTGATTACACCGGCTGGATACTCAGCTGTATGTGCTTATTCTTTTTGCTTCTGCACATGATGTACAGCTCAAGACGCAATACGATGTTCCGCACTTGCCTATCCTGCCACTCGCACTGACTACCAGACTTCATATGCATATCGGGGATCCTCCTCTGTGTTAGACGTTCGTGATAGCGAAGCGCAGTCGTCGAGAATTGCTTGAGCTTTGAGAGTGCATGCCCAAAAGGGGTCTCGCTTCTTCGCTGTTCTTGAGTAGAACACAGCCAAAGGTACTCAAGTACTTGCAGAAAGTGTTCTCGTAACATCGTTCTATCAGGGATGTAATAGTTTTACAAACACAGCCGCTAACAACATCGCGGCTCAGTCCGCTTTTACCAAACCATCAACTACCTAGGCTTCGCTACAGGCTTGACCCAGCAGACTGATACGTGGATCGCAATCATCATGGCGCCAATGATCCAGATCGACTTGGCATAGTCCTTGCCCTCGTACCGGAAAATGATGGCGAAGATGATGCCACCGAGATTCCCGCTCGCGCCAGTGAATCCACTGACCACACCATTCGCCTGAGGTTGCACATGCGGCACCAACGAGAATACCAACCCGTTACCTCCCTCAAGGAAGAACGCAAACCCAACACCAACCAAGCACACCATAGTCGCGAGGTCCGTGGGGTTGGTCAGTCCAATCGCCAAAAGGAAGGACCCCGCAATAATACCATAGGTATGCACAAGGATCTTCTTACTCCAAGTATTTCCTCCTGTAGCCCTGTACGCGAGATCGGACACGACGCCTCCCAACGGCCTGAACAGAGCATTCATGAGTCCGAACATCGCGGCCCAGTTGGAACTCTCTTGCAAGGTGAGATTCTGGCTCTTGAACTGAATCCCGTAGTATGTACCCAAGATCGAGTTGATCGCGAGCTCAGCGCCAAAGCCACAGAAATAGCATGCGCCCATGACGATAGTCTGAGGCGAGGCGCAGGTAACGAAGATGCTCTTAAGGGAGGGCTTTTCGATGATCTCGGCGGTTGTGCCGGCGATGGCTTGGGATGTGCCGTGTTGGGCTTCGTGGTCTTTACGGTCGGTGGCGAGCGCAGAGAGATCCTTCTTTTCGTCGGAAACCATGCCGTTCTGTGGTGTAGAGGTGCCGGATGGGGGCTGAGTGATGCCGCCGTTCATGTTCTCGACGGTGCCGTCCGTGCTGTACTGGCGGGCGTTCTCGAGAGCAGCTGTCTGGCGATCGGACCATTTGCCTGTAGGGGTGTCCTGGCAGAGGAAGAGGAGTGCGAGGGCTACAGAGGTGATGAGAATTCCCGGTACGATGAAGGCAACTCGCCAGGCCGTGTGAGGAGTCAGGCCATTTCTTATGAGGCTATTGTAGATAGCTGGCATGGCGAAGTATGTGATGCCGCCTCCTGCATTGCCGAGACCTGCTGTAAGGGAGTTGGCGGTGCCCACGATATTCTTGTCGTAAAAGCCTGTGGTCCATACTTGGCATGGCACGAAGCTGCCGCCAAGGATGCCGATGAAGAAGCGTAGCGCATAGAGTTGGTGTACATTGTATGCTGTTCCTGAGAGAAATGTGGGAATTGCACCTATGAGGAGACATCCTGCAAATGTCTTCCTTGGTCCAAAACGATCGCAACATGGTCCTGCTACCAGACGAACGACCAATGTTGCGACCAGCGCAATGATGTTGGAGTTGCTGATTTGGATTGCGGTGAGGCCGATATCCTTCGCTATGATATCATGGAGAAGGGGCGGAAACGCATACCTGTGCAAGGGTCAGCATCATAATCCCAGGCTCGTTGCGGAGATAGATTGATCTCGTTGCTCCACATCTAGTTAGTGGGTCTCGTAGGTACTGAACATGCAGCACGGCCGGAAAGCACTTACCATGACCAGAAGGCGAGCAAGAAGCCAAACCAGGAGAAGAAGAACACTCGTCCATATTTGTTGATTGGGTTGAGCGCTGGTATGGCGCGGGCTTTGTGATTGATCGGATTGATCTCAGGCTGCTTCCACAGCGTAGAAGGGGAGAAGCCCATCCTGGGTAGTCTCGATGCTATCCTGGTAAGATCGAAGCGTGCTATGCTTGACACTGGTCAGCCTGATGGTATGCTGCGCAGTCAGAAAGGACTCCAAGCGTCGATGCTAAATAGTAAATTAATGTTGGAAGCATCTTCAACGCACAACCCGTTCTTCTATATTCCATAGCCTCGATTTCACGTGGTCATGCAGATTGTGCTTCTCCGTAGCGACAGAAGCCAGAAGCAGGGTTCCCATATGTGCATACGCCCCAGCAAGAAACAAATCCGCGGATCAGGTCTAACGAGGGTCTGTTCGGTGCTTGGACCATCGGGGAGAGCCTGTAGATGCGCATGGCCTCGCGTGGCTAGCCAATGCTTGACCATGATAAGGGCAACCTCAACCCAGGGTGATTGCTGATACGATTATTCGTGCCGACAACCTATAATCCAGCGTTCGGACACATATCGCAGCCTATCTATTGGGCTTTTGAGGCGCTCTTGGGACGATGTCTAGATCGTAGTACTCGCCTCAGCAGCGATTAAGCATTGACTCCGAGGTCCACTTGTCTTCGCGATGCTGAACGAACGTGCAGCGTGGTGGGGATCGTGCTATGTGTTGAGCTCAGGCGGATCGACGAAGGGTACCGCCGCTGCCTCATGTTTCGGTGCGGCTCTGGCGTGCGATGAACGCAACGATCAGCAGGGATCCGGCCAGGCCATTGGTTCCATCTCCCAGGCCACCATCGCTGTTGCGGGAGTTGTGGAGATGCTAGGGCGAGGGATGCTAGGCTTATCTGTTGGCAAGAGATAAGGTTTCCCAATGCGGTATACCTACGGGATTAGCTGTGCTCCTGCACGATAAGCACTGCAACCTGCTAGATGGTGACAGGTGCTCATCATATTCAAATAGTCGTCGAGTGCTTGGAATAATGTTCCCTATCTCCGCGGTTGTGCTTTTTCTTGTTCATCCGTTGTTTTACTGCCAACAGCGATCTGCTCGTCAGGACCAGCTTATGACCTCTTTGAGTACATCTCTTTCTGGCCGCTGTTCCTTAACAAGGTACCGTCGGTGCCGGTTGTCGGGTCTTCGCGTGTCTGGTCGACGATGGTGCCGCGCAATGCGTGTGTCCATCGTGTAGTCTAATCTTCTCGATGGTGGAGAGAGCAATGAATGACTGTGATGCCCGTCCTTAGCCATGACATGGTTGGTAGTGTCGCCTGCTTGTATTGACCATAGGCTCATATCCAAGCAGAGAGGCGTTTCATCACAACTGATAATAATAATAATCATGCTTTTCGTCGTGGGCGTGATACCCATCATCAGTGAGGATGAGAAGATGTCCCACCAGCCCCCTTGGAGCCAATTTGGCGAACGAAGATCTCCGAGGGATCAGTTCAGCCATCCCCACAATCCTTGATCCTGCTTCACTTCAATCTCGCACACCACAGCCATCGTCAATACATGTCCGCGACCTTCACATGATGGCGCCGTTGTGTCAACATTCACGGCGTGAAAATGTCTGAACGCAACGCCCAAGAGCCTATACCGCATTTGCACCGGCAGCGATCAATGGTGATGGAACACAACCCCTACGAATTCGTCTTCTCGCGGCCACCGTGGCCACCAGCAAGCGTGCTAGCGGTAGTCTTTGCCGTCTCTCACCTAGACGTCAGCCAAAATATGGCGGGCCTCGGAGTGGAAACAATGTACTATAGAAGAGACTGGCAGGCCATCTCGAGGGAGAACGATCAATGCCCTACAGGCATCACACCACACAACTCTGACGTTGAATCTACCATTGCTGCGGACATGTCCTTCCGAACTGTCGCACGCGAATGACAGCTGTGATTTCGGATTTCCATATGCAGTCTCGACGATCGCATGGCCGAAGCCGTGGACACCGAACAGCATAACCGCCATCGAAACGAAGCGTTGCACAAACGACACATCAAGCACTATTGACATGCTACGACGGCATGGGCCGCAGCATTGGAAGGCTTCACTCCGACATGGTTCGCCGTTTGCATCAGCACAAGTGAGTCTGGCTGTCGTTCTGAACGGACCTTGTCCATATTCGAGCGCATCGGCATGTATGGATGACAATGCTCCACGCCACTAAGGGAAAATCCATTGCGACATGCCAACAAGTGACCATTGCCAGGATTCTCTCAGTAGCAAAACTTGTTCTCTTTTCATGTTCCTTGCCCTTACTACATATGATACGTAGCCCGCTGAATCATCTCCCCCACACGTGGCAGTGCGCGGGGCAATCAAGAACCCGGATGAAGCAGGGGCCCATACCACCCCACCCCTTTGCACCGATGACAATTGCTTTCTGACAGCACTTTTTGTCTTGAGCACTTTCTTCTGCATCGGAAACATGGTCAAACACGTCATGTCGCCGGTTGTCCTCACGGCACCTGCCCGGCTGGCCACTGCTGCTGCCGAAGCTGGATTCTTGTCAGTCTACAGCTATGGCATTATGGCTGCTGTTTCTCTTCGGTGGAATTGGAATGAGGCACATCAGTACAAGAGTGATAAAATTTTATAGTGCTTGGGGATCGTCATTGCATACTCACCAGGAGACAGTCTTCACAAACGCAGACCAATACCGCGACAGAATATCGCGTGCCTGCTGTACAATCATGGTATACGTCGGGTTCGCCCACGTGCCGGGATTGCTACTGCGGTGGGTGACCAGGTGGGAATACCCCTTGTCAAACGGTTTGCATTTCCTTTTGCTCCTGCCCGATATTCGGCCGTTCTGTTGATCATTCCTTCGCACGTTTAAGCAATACGGTCGGAGAATGCAAGCACGATACGCCATGAGCGAATTTGGTTCGATCGATCCCTGACGGAGGCTTGATTGTGAGATGAAGCAGGTACGTCCAAACGTGATCTGTAATAGCCAATATATGCCCAAGTCTACAGTACACTGTTAGAATCGCTAACCAGCAGTCTTGAATCATAACACGCCGACATTGTCAAGATTTTGAGATACCAGCCATCCAGCTTAGTTGTTGTTCTGGCTGTTGAGAATCCTGAGGATGGCCAGGAATAGATTCAGAATATCCAAGTAGAGCGAGATCGCGGCGGCAATCTCCTCCTCAACGTGGTAATGCCTGATGATCAGCTGAGTATCCACCAAGATATACCCACTGAAGATCAGAGCAGCCACGATTCCATATCCGAGCTCAACACCCTTCGTCTGCGGGAAGAAGGCAGCCATGAATCCGAACAGTATCAGCACCCACAGTGCCCCGAAGAGGTATGGCATCCAGCTCGTAAAGTCGTACTTGGTCTGGCATGCGAACAAGCTGAGGAAGATAAAGATACCAGCTGTAAAGACCAGAGCCTCAAGGACGATTCTGCTTTCGTAGAAGGATGTAATGACCGCGATGGAGTATGCCTCGAGTGCCGTGAACACGCCCAGGAATACCAAGTTCATAGGATAGCTCTTCCTCTTCCAGAATGTCAAAAGCATGAATCCGATGGCGCCGAACAACGACACCCACATCATCCACTGGTTTGTCTGTATCCATGTCTTGAAGCCGGTGCTGAAGAATGAGACGGCACTGAGCGCGGTGGTGAGGAGGATCTGGACGGTGAGGATGGCGTAGACTTTGCGGATAAATTGCATGCGGATGGGGAGAGTGGCTTCTGCAACGGAGCCACCGAACTGCAGGGTGTGTGTCAGTACGCGTTCTCTGGAACTCGCCTTGTCCTGTGCTGACCTTGAAGTCCTCTGGGACATTGTCATCTTCGGACCTGGGCTCGTTGAGCAGTGGTTCGGCCTGGTAGCTTGGTGGCGCCTGGCTGTATTGTGGCTCCTCGAAGCTGTCGCGCTGCGGTGCCGCGGTGTACTTGGTGTTTGCTGCCATCGTTGCGGTGTTGGTCGAGGACGATGGGGCTTGAAATTGCTGTTGACAGTGAGTGATATGGCTGTCTCAGGTCAGGATCTGGTGATAGAAAGTGGAAGAAGTGTCATCAGCTTCCGGCAAGCATGACGCGCTTTGTCCTTACTTAACTAGCGACCACGTGAAGGCGGGGTGGCGCGTCTCGGCATGCCGAACGACAGGACATCACACTAGAAATATATCAAGTCAATCCATTCTTTCAGCGTGCTGGGAGGAACTCAGTCCTCAAAGCAAACTCATTGTACGCTCAACGCTGCGAGCTTCGCCACTTGTTCGTCTCCTTCCGGACATGCTGCTGCGGTGAAAGGTGTTTTAAGCAGTCTTCTGCTAGCCAGGGTATTTCTATCGAACGCTGTTGATACAACGCTCCAAGGACCTTGTGCAAAGCCTCAACGACCGGGACTGTGCATCAGCGCTCAGAAGACACGCTAGCCACGACTTTGTTTACGAGTGCACGCGCAAAGACGGGGTCGGCCATCGAAGTGGACGCGAGCGGTGCTCCCAAGTTCTTCGACAAGGGTGGCATTCACAAGGCGACTTACGTGATTGAGAGCATGGAGCCTAATCTATCACGCGCGAGGGTGAGTACTGTACGTACTGCTGGCGGCGCAGGCCGAATGATGGAGAGCATGCATGATTGGACGTTCTTCAAGGAAGAAGTGTTGGCCGTCTCGCTTCCTACCATGCTCTTCTGAAGCAATACATGGGAGCTCAGCGTGGATTTCCCATGAGCGGTCGACATCTTCACGTTGTGCACTTACGTGAAAGATGCTCTTTTGCCCCATACCAGGTTCAGCGCACGCAATCGCGGCAGTAGCCGAAGGTGCCACGACATTGGACGTACAACAGCTCGGATGCCAGAACAGGATGGGATAATTGTGTTTCTCGGCATGTTCTATAGACGATTGCTTCTGTGCGACAATACCAACCACATCTGACGCCATTGCCTTGCAAGAGCTTGCGCACGCTCGTTCAACACTATATATTTCGATGCTCCAAGCTCTCCTTGCTTTAGGACTATGCCGAATTGTCACACCCACGATCTGTAACAATCACGCGCCGTTGTTCACTCTAAAATGCCTGACGAGCACCATCACGATGCCGCCGTGATCGGCACTGGCTTCGGCGGATTGTACTCAGTATACCTCCTCAAGCAGCTTGGTCTTGACGTGGTAGGCATCGAGTCTGGATCTGACGTCGGCGGCACCTGGTTCTGGAACAAATATCCTGGAGTTAGAAGTGGTACGAAGATACACAGGCACGCCCGTCGCACATCGTCCTACTAACTGCTTGCTCTACAGACGTCGAGAGTTATGTCTATACCTATTCTTGGGATAAAGAGCTACTGCAGAACTTTCCCTGGAAACACAACTATGTCACCGGTCCTGAGCTGCAGGCATATTTCCAAGAGGTAGCACGCAAGCATGATCTCTACAAACACATCAAGCTTAACGAAGATTTGCAAGAAGCGCATTGGGATGATAGTCAGAGTCTGTGGACGCTCAAGACAGACAAAGGTGATGCATACACGGTTAGATACCTGGTCACTGGGCTTGGGATTCTGCACAAGCCGAACCTACCACAATATGCAGGAATACACACGTTCAAGGGAAAGATTGTCCACAGTTCCAAGTGGACGCCAGATATCGAGTATGAAGGCAAACGCATTGCTGTCATTGGTAAGATCGCAGCAACATTTGGCGTGGGCCAAGGCTGCGTCGAAAACGTTGTTGCCGCTCTATCGAGAATACTATCCACATCAAGGCGGGTCTATGCCCTACCTACACTCAGTTCTCCTTTCCGTCTAGACAAGTGGAAGCGGAGCGGCAACAACTTTTGCGAACGGCGCCCTCGGGCAGAGAACGGTCGCTGACGATGCTTTAGGCAGTGGTGCGTCGGGTGTTCAACTGGTCGGAGGGCCGCTCGGCGACAAGGGGAAGTCTCTTACCCACTTTATTAGGCACGCGCAATACGTACTGCCTGCGCAATACCGCGAGCTCGACCCAGCAGAAAGGAAATTGATCAACCAGCGATATGACAAGATTTGGCACGACGTATTCTCCTCGGCGGTAGGCTTTGGTTTCGCTGAGCCAAATCGTCCGGCTCTGTCTGTGTCCGCTGAAGATCGCGAGGCAATCTTCCAGGATCTGTGGGAAGAAGGCAGCGGTTTCAGGTTCCTTTTTGGTGGGTTCTCTGACCTCGCCACTGACGAGGGTGCGAACAAGGTACGTATACTGAAGGCAGGAAGGCATAGCGTGCAGCTTAGACTTACGTCTATAACCTCGAGACACTTTCCGAGGGCGCGCCCAATGCCCTCGACGCTTGTGTCCCACATTCGAAGAAATTTTCTGCATAGCACACTTACATGGCTAACTTTCTTCTGTTCGACAGGCAGCCATCGATTTTATTCATCGCAAGATCAAGGGGATCGTGAAGGATCCGCACAAAGCGGAAGCTCTCACATCCACGGACTGGTTTGCCCGGCGCCCACTCACGGACGACAAGTACTACGAGCGTTTCAATCAGGACAACGTGTTTGTTGTCGACTTGAAGAAGACTCCAATTGAGAGGATCGTGCCGGAAGGTATCCAGACCTCGGATGGCCAGGTGCACGAGCTTGATCTCATCGTCCTCGCCACCGGCTTTGATGCCGTTGATGGCAGCTACTTCCGCATCGATTTCAGGGGCCGTAACGGCAAATCGCTTCGTGAGAAATGGACTCCTAGCCCAGCAACATACCTTGGCTTATCGACATCAGGCTTCCCTAATTTGTTCTTCGTCAATGGTCCTGGAGTACCCTTCGCAAACAACCCTCCTGTTGCCGAGGAGTCTGCTCGTGATGCAGCAGAGCTTATAGCCCTTGCAGAACGGCTTCGAAAATCAGGAAAAGGGGCCGGGGTTGTCGAAAGCACCGAGGAAGCAGAGCAAGCATGGTTGGACCAGCAGAGGCAGATTGCCCAGCTGACCTTGTTCTCGAAGACTCCATCCTGGTTCTTCGGCGAGAACCAGCATGAGTACACCTCGGGAAGACAGACTGACCCACGTTTCTACTTTGGCGGTATTGGTAGATGGAGAGCCGCCATCGCAGATGCCAGGAACGACGACTATCGTGGCTGGATTTTCAAAGATGGCACTGACGCGCGAGCAAGTCTCTGAACGAATTGTACAACATCTCATCGCACGAATCAATTCGAAATGACAACAGCAATCCCCTGCCAAACAATCCTCTCCTCCGCAGCTTTCACCCCACGTCTCAGCCACACACTAGCTCTACTGATCCCAGCGAACATAGTCACCTCCTTCCCGTCCTCCCCATTCTCCCTCACGTCTTTCGCGACTCCATCGTGCTCGTCCTTTTCCAGCTCTAGTACCTCCCCGTCAACAGCAGCACCGTAATCCCCATATGCGTACGACAAATTCGTACGTACATCGAAACATCAACCTCAATAGCCACGCTGACGCGCGAGCCGCTGCTGTCGCCCAGGACGAGCTCTGTGATGGACTAGCACCCGCCTGCGAATATGACAGCTGCTCGGAACAGACCACATGCACTGGCGTCGGCTGCTACGTTCTCTGCACAGGGTTGTGCTCTCACTGCGTGAAGCTAGGACCCTTCGACTGACGAGAAGCCAGGCTATGGTCCTCCGAGACGAGATATGCCAGGATGTTGGGCGTGGTGGCGTTTCCTCTCCGATCTGCAACCGTGGCTGAGGGTCCTTTCAAGAACTGCTTTGGAATTCGTAAAGTGTGAGAGGTGGATGCGACGGAGGATGACATTTGAGATTCGACAGGAACGGGGCTCGGGGTGCCGGGTCACATCGGTTCGGAACCTCTTCAGCTCCTGTTCTAACCATGCTGGCATATTCTTCAGCTTTCATCTTCGAGGTCAAGAGGATACAGTGAGTAGCCGGGTGGAATTCTGAAAAGTACACAGAAAAAAGAAGGGGGAGAAAGGTCTGCTTGCAGGGGGCATCTGCACAAAGCACCACGCTGACCGTCTCATACTTCTGCACATTCGCTTACCAGATGCCTCGTGCAGGAAACACGTTTCTTAGACAAGACAGTGAGCTACAACTGTACACCTGCTTTATCAGCTCAACGGAAGCCCACGGCTCTCGATGAGACCTTGCCACATCTTTGCATGAGAAGCGTTGCAAATGTCCACAGTGTTACGAACGAGCCACCATCCAGTTTGCCGGGCTTACAATGGTGTGTGCTTCTGCTGGCGGAAAAAAAGCTTGCCAGTAGCCACTGTCTGCTATGCCTAGCCATACATCAAGGAATACCATGATGTGCGTGCTTTTGTTGAATGGTGCAATGCTAGACCATGTGAGCACGAGGCCGCTACCGAAGCGTAGGTATTGGCTTAACAGCTCTGTTTGAGCAAGTGTGCAGTAGATCCCCAGGAAAGTAGATTTGCTCTAACGGACATAGCGTATTGAGTGCATGACAAGTGTGATATCGTGCCGTTGCCTTCTCCTTACAGCTCCGCTTGGCGCTCCGGAATCAATGTCTGCTTGCTGAGTTAGCACGAAGTTGCGGATGATCTGGTTCTGCTGGCTCGTGCAGCTTGTAGCTCTCGTGTCGTTCCGATGTTGCTTTTCTGCACTTCATGTACAACTGTATGGCACCAGTCGTTCTTTTATCTGTCGCAATCATCGTGTTCGCAGTTATCCTCGGCATCCTGGACGAGCTTATACCTGATCGCATGGGTCTCCAAATCCTGTCCCAGGCGAGCAGTCCTTCGATGTTCGACATCGGCATGCAATGCACGATCATCGCCCATTAGCAGCATGCCTTGAAGCCTCCCACTCCATAGCTCTCTTGACGAGCGTCGCAAGCTCCTGGAAGCCAAGCCGCTCGCCAGATCCATAGCCGCCAATG
This sequence comes from Exutisphaerella laricina CBS 326.52, assembly GCA_000504385.2. NCBI lineage: Eukaryota > Fungi > Ascomycota > Dothideomycetes > Mycosphaerellales > Mycosphaerellaceae > Exutisphaerella > Exutisphaerella laricina. The sequence goes on from KZ106670.1 coordinate 297,518, forward strand.
TTGTTCTTCTTGCACAAGTTGCTTGCCAACTGCTGGTGCTGAGGACCGAGATTCCTCAAAAAGATGAAACAAAGCATATCATCCGGGAACGAGCCGTTGCCGCCATTCAGCCTCTTGGACCGCTCAGCACTCGAATGGTGTAGCGCAGAGGCTGGCCGGCGAGTATCATGATGGTGCGAAAGTTGGTTGAAGTCGTTGTACTTCATCTCCAGATTGTGAACGTACATCTCCAAGGTGCCACTGCTTTGCAAGGTGATGTTCTGCATCTCCAAGAAGCGAACGTAGGCCTGATCGCTGCCACGCGGCATGCAAAGGTCCTCCAAGCCAAGCCATATCTCGTGAGCTGTCTTGATTGGGTTCACACGAGACCACAAGTTTGGCGCCAAACAATCTTTGAGGCCGAATTTCAGCATTTCGTTGCGACGCTTGAAGATGGCAAGCTGTTTGATATACTCGTTGTGTTCCTCAATTGAAAGCTCGCCAGTGGGCTTCACCGGCTCTTTCTTGTGTCCGACGAGAACATCGTAAGAGTTCTCCTTAATAGCCGCAGCCAAGAAGTTGTCCTTGAACATGCGCCAATCACTGCCAAGAGCAAAAGGATGAGGCATGACAACTTTATAAGAGTCGCCATTGCCACAAGTGGAGTTGGCGAGGACTTCTACTGCCGAGCTCTCTAGTGACAGCTTAGTGGGCCTGACATGCTCTTGCTGGAAGTTCGCGAGGGCTGCTAAGACTTGCTCGGCCTGCTGCGCGTTATGATGATTTATGCTTGGTGTATTGTTGAACCGAGGGTGCAACTGCGGAGGTTGACTCATGCTGATGCTGTTATCCATAGTCATCATATTCGGATCGTGGGCGGGTTGCGAGGGAGTCTGGCGTGATTGTGGTGGCTGTTGGGTCAGCTGCTGCATTTGCTGAGATTGAGATTGAGTTTGAGACATCGTGTTGCTGCCCTGCGGTGCTTGCGATCCCCTGGAGTGAGGCGCATGATCGTACAGGCATTGCAATCGCGACTTCTGACATGCTCCACAGACTGGTCGGACGCTATCGCACTTGGTCTTCTTGGATCTGCAATTCGTACACGCTGAAGGAAGGCCAGACTTGGACGAAGCGGCGACTGGCTTTTCAACCACGGCCGCGTCATCATGTCTCTGCGCGCAAGTGCCATACTTCTTGTACTTCAGCTTCATATTGGCAACATCCGTCCTGTTGAAAAGACCGTCTGGATTTGTGCGCTGCAGGAACTTGAGCACATCGGAAGTATTGGTGCCGATCGCGAACAGTCCATCAACAGCTTTCTCAACACCGCCAATGCGGGCTCGCCGCCTGTGGCCGGCCAGCTTGATCGCATCTACTGCTGGGTGGTTGTGGTAAGTCTTGCGATGCCTAAGCTGCCAGTTTCCGGAAGGATCGTGCGGATCAACAGCCACTGCTGCAAGCGACATAGGACAACCTATTCGATTGCTCTTTCTGTTGATCCGGACCTTGTTCTTTTCGGCGGCCTTGGTGGTAGCAGTCTTTCCATGCTTGCTACAGTGAAAGTAGCGCTTGTACAGCTGTCCTCGGGCATTCTTCTTGCTAGCGCGGCGGACTAGCTCATAGCCATGCTCGAGCGACCAAGCGTGCATTGCCTTCTCCAACTCGGCGTCATCGGAATAGATTGCTTCTGGCGGGGGCGGTAGCTGATATATGGGCTCGTCCTCGTTGCCATCTCCCATCTGGTCGTCATCGTCATCGTCATTGTCGTCATTCATCGTATCATCGATCACGACATGATTACTGTTTCCCGCGGTTTCGTGCCGAAGCGCAGTCATGAGTTCCTCCTCGTAGTTAGTACCGGGTGGAGTCCCATGCATGGGCGGTGGGGCCCCAGGACCGTTGCCTGGGGTAGAGGGAACTGAAGGCGGCTCATCCTGCTGGGTGGTAGAGTGGCGCGTCTGTTGCCTCGGTGTCTGTCGTGCTGTGCCCTGTGGGAGACTTTGGAAGAACTGCGAAGGCTGTGGCTGTGGCTGTGGCTGTTGCGATTGCGGTTGCGATTGCGGTTGCGGTGGTTGCTGCTGCTGCTGCTGTTGAGGTACCGGCGGGGTCTGCTGTATCTGCGGCGGAGATTGGTGCAGCTGCTGCGGGAGCGTCGTGGGATACGAGTAGGACGCTGTTTGTGGTAGCGGTGGCGGGTAGGTGTTGTTGTACCTGTACCCTCCCTGTTGCTGCTGCTGTAGTGGTGGTGGTGGTGGTGGCGGCGGAACGAATGGATCTGAACAGATATTAGAAGGAGACACCAGCAAGAGAGAGTGAAGGAATGGTTGCCATACACGCCGGATGCTGGCCATTCATTGCGGTCACCCTTGCGCACTCAGTTTTGAGTGTGATATCTAGCAGCCACCGCGACCGAGTACTAACTGGCCAACTTCATGCGGCGAGGTCGTGATGTCGCGGGTAGATCCGCTAGATCCGAAACAATCACCCAACACTTCCGTGAAGGCTGCAGACATCATCGCTACATGTCTCGTGACCATCGACACCGACATCATCCACTGTTGCATCTCCATCATCGATCTGAGCATCGCTCGTCCTGGCTGGCCACATCTGGATAGCCCGGAGCTTGATGACATATGTTGCGCGAGAAGAACAAGAGGCTGCTTCCGCATATATTCATGCGCAGCTGGCCATCACTCTATTGCCAGTATGCCCGAAGCCAAGTCAAGAAACATGATTTGGAAAGGACTCCTCATTTGTTTTGCACGTTCGATCTTGGCTGTCACGGTCGCTGTCCGTGCCGAGCAAGTTCAGTGCCGCCAACCATACTATGCTTCTGTAGGCCTGGAAATTCAGATTCGGTCTGTAGTGCTCACGCTAATGCACCTCGAACAGTTTGACGACCAGGCTCCGGCTCCGGCTCCGGCTTCAGCTGGTCTGCTCCCACAGCTTGGAGCAGCGGACCCTGTGGGTAACTAACAACAGAATCCGAGGACGAGCGTCGACGTCGATGCGGTCGTGCTGAGCCTCGCGGGCCTGATGAACCTTGGACTTCGTTTAAGGGCACATTCACTGCCGTCAGCCATGTGCAGTACTTCAATCAGCAGTTCTTCGCGAAGCGTAAAGCAATAGCTATACCTGCGTCCTCCGATCTTCACTGAAGACTCGCACACGGGTCATCGCTGGTTCTCTACCTCTATTCCCGGTACCCGACCTTCGTTGTCCTCACAGCTGCCATGTGAAGCGATGTCCGAGGAGATCCCAATTGTCGCTGTCATTCAAGCAGCACCTGGCAAGGCCAACCGAGTGCGTGGACGTTCTTGAGCATGTCTATCGGGTTCAGTAGATTAACAAACATTCTTGACAGTCGCGACAATTGCGCTCCGGGAGCTGTTGATTGCTTCCAGGCCAATGATCCGGAGGCACCAGAATCCTCGCTGTACGAGGAGAAGAATGGTGTCGAGATCAAGTTCCTACCGCATGAAAGGTATCGATCACGACTGAGCTCATACCTGGCTACTTCGACTAAAATCGAGCGTCAGATACGCCCATCAAGCAGCACTTGACAAGCATCAAAGTTCCGACAGCTACAAGAAGCTATTCGATACCATGTCAGACGAGAATTTCCTGGCTGGCACCGCAACCGTAAGCCGTGGCAAATACATTCACGCCTTCAGAGTATCATAGTCAGAACCTATCCAGCTGTCTTATACGTCTCCTCAATTTCAACATGATCCTCCAATATCTTCTCCCACTTCAACCTCCTCCAGATTCCTGGACTTCCCACAGCTTCCACATACTGCTTCAAAGCAATAACACACTGCTCCGCCCACCGTTGCGCACTAATCCTCCCCACCCCCGTCCCAAGCGGCGTCATAAGCACACTCCCAATCCTCCTCCTGCTCCCGCGCAGATCTCGATTATGATTCCCAACAGCACAGAGCATACTCCAAACACACTCAAACACCACTTCCACATCCCACTCGACCACATCCGGGATCCGCATCGTAGGACACAAGAGTAAGTACGCCGTATCCCACGGATTCTTCGCCCCGTCATCACGGCCCAGCGGCACGATCGTACACGTGCCAGGCGGTGCGAATCCCCTCCACTTCTCGTACAAGACGTCCTGTGCTTTCCGCGTTATCCAGTCGTAGTCATTTCCGGGATTGTACGCTCTTGCCAAAGCGTCGTCGAAGGCTCCGTCCAGGCGGCCATAGGAATTGGCGGGGGAGACGACCGCGTCGATGTGCAGATCTGAAGGTAGGAATTTTAGTGCGCAGTCGTGGATGGTGATGGTGGTTTCTTGGAGGAGTGAAGGGTAATATCTCTGCACTGCGGCGTTGAAAGCTTCGGAGAATTTCGAGTCCATGCAGAGGAGGTGGAAGGTTGGTAGAGTTTGGGCACTATTTGAGGAGGATGCTGACGATCTTGGTTCGTATTGTGAATATGGACCTGCCATGGTAGAGGACGGGGTGTCGACGTTAGTTGAGATATGTGTGTGAGAGAGAGAGAGGGAGAGGGAGAGGGAGGGGGAGGGAGAGGGGAGGATGGAGGACTACCGCCATGCAAATTAAGTAAAAAGTAGTGCCTTGTAGTGGTTGTTGCCTCCATCTTGCAGGATTTGGACCCTTGCCCGCTCGAGCGAGGTCTAGGCAACATGACCGAATAAGTAATTTCTCCAAGTCCACTTTCCCCTCCAATCCTTGTCAGCTTCTTTGATAACAGAAGCAATGTGATGCGCATAAGCATATGTTATAGCCTGCAAATGCACATTCGGTGGCGTCGGAAAGGTACTCGAGTCTGCCACTCTGATCCCTTCTAGCCCTTTGATCCTCCAGTTCTTGTCAACGACCTTGCCAAGAGCAACAGTACCCAGCGGATGATGGAAAGTAGTGGCCCCTTGTTTTATTGCATGCCACAAGTCTTCATCAGACGTTACATTTGCCCCTGGGTATACTTCCCTCACGATACGCTCAGTGGTCACATTGCTGCTGAGAACTTCACGCAACTTCCTGTAGCCATAGAGAATGGCGGCCTTGTCACCTGGAGAACCGTAATAGTTTGAGTAGATCAGCGGATTGTTGCGAAAGTCGCTGCCATTCAATCGAAGGTGTCCTGAAGCTTCTGGTTGGACAAGTGAGACAAAAGCCGTGATTATGCTCACATTCGGCGCGTTCGGTAGAAACGGTGCAGCAACCCACTGGTATAGAAGGTGGCCTGCATGTGGTTAGCACGTGCTTCTGACCTGTGTAAAGACTCAAGAAGGTCGTCGTACTGACCTCTATCAGCTGGCAGCGAAGTGTGAAATGTGTCATTCACAGCTTCGAAAACCTCATCAGGAACCCTCTCAAGAGCGTAGCCGCCTCCCGGCACACCGAGGAAACCGCTGCCATTGCGAGCATACTCTGCGTCTGACGAAGAAGTAAAGGTAGCGTTGTACTGGTACTGCCATGAAGTCTGCACTTCCGACGTGACTTCAGATTCGATGACACTGAAATGATGATCGTACAAGTTTGATCCAACCTCCGGGATGTCTGCAACCAGGGGAATCTTGAGCTGCTGAAGATGGTCGGCGGGCCCGATTCCGGAAAGCATGAGCAGCTTCGGACTGTTGAGCGCACCAGCCGTCACGATGATCTCCTGAGGCGCGAGGGTGTGAGACATCCCGTCCAGCGAGGAATAGTACGTCACATTCGTCGCGCGTTTGTTAGAAAATCCGATCTTGCTGACCCAAGCATTGTCTATCAGTTGCACGTTCGATCGATGAGCCATTGGCCATCCGTAGGCAGGAAGTGCATAATCTCGTGTACGGTTTGAAGCTCGAATGGTAGCAGGACCGCTGGATATTCCGATACCATGGCCGGCGTTGGTATCGACGTATGGAAGCTTGAGCACTTCATGTAATGCAGCGAACCACTGCAAGTTGAAGCCAAGCTTGTTACCTTGGGATGTCACATCGACGGGGCCATTGCCATAGACACTGGCGTTAATGTAGGGATTATATTCGATCGACTGGTTGACATAATTTGTGGTGGCTCTGAAGTCGTCCAGTAGGTTGCTGAACTGGAGACCGTCATCTCCAGACATTTCCGCCCATTCATCGAAGACCGAAGCAGCTCCCCTTGAGTATGCCATGTAGTTCACGGCGCTTCCGCCACCCCAGGCATGGCCTTGGCTCAATGCAGGCGCACGCCCATCCAGATTCGGGTCCGGCTGCGATGAAAAGTTCCAAACGTACGGCGACGAATCCAGCACATTGATAGATGCCGCTAATGCAGGCGTGTTGATGCCGTGCGCGTTGGTGCCATCTGGACCAGCCTCTAGCACGATCACCGTAACTGTTGGGTCTTCCGACAGCTGTTCGGCCAGCACGAGGCCTGCTACCCCACCTCCGATCACGACGTAATCCGCATCGCGACCACGACTTCCCGACTCTGAGGGATTATGCTGCCATCCGTTCCAGCTGCCGTGGCGAGGGCTCCAGGCAAGTGAGGTCAAAGCGCTGTAAGACCAGATCAACGGGATGGCAGTGCGTTTCATGTCCCACGACGGATGACAGCCTGAGGATGTTGCGCTTTCTATGGTATATGTTGCTTGAAAGCGTCGATGCGTGTGCGACAGAGCACGCCAATATTTTGAGTGTAAAGCGTCACAACGCCAGTGCATGACAACCGTTTAGCAGCGATTCTCGCGATATGCCGTCGGTAATGGGGGGGGGGGGGGGGGGGGGAAGGGGCGGTGTGCATCCTCGATCAGATGTACGGCCATGGTGAAGCGTGACAGCGCCGCTTGCCGGATGTTGCACTCGTCGTGTTTTGCATCTTGTGTGCTGCTGACGACATGTGCGTGCGCTGGTCGACGTGGCCACACGCACTTTCCTGCTTATTGCACTTCCCTTGGTAGCACCTGCCTCGACGGCACCAGCGGCGACTCCCGCGACCTGACCCTTAAGTTAGAACTAGTTCTATCAGACCTGCAGAACGCGTCAAAACAACAACATTGAACATCACAAAGCAACACAACGACATCAGCACGCAAAGCATGGGCAGAGTAGCGTGGGCGCTCTACCACACCGACTGCTTCCTGCAGTGGTCTGCCGACGCACCGGAACACCCACTGAAAGTTGAGATTCTCGACACCGGCACCGCCCCAGCAACGACCGCGGAGACATCGCGCAGCAGGGAGGTGACTTTTTGCGGTGGCACTCCAGAAATCGAGCCTGTAAAGACTGACGGCGACGATAGCAGGACACGGCGCGTCGCCGATGCTCCATCGTGTTGCCACCAGAGCTCCTCGTAGACATTTTCTTGCAGCTCTCTCCGTCAGACATCTTGTGCCGCGTGCAACAAGTGTCTCGCCAATGGCACGCTGTCGTACAGGACACCACCGCAATCAGGCAACACCTTTTCTTGGAGCCTGTCGCTGACTTTACGTTGTCACGGATAACAGAGAGGCTCCAATGGGGAGGGCTGCCTGATTATCACTGGGTGCCAAGTGTGAGGAAGAGTATTTTATGGCCGCAAACACATTATGGGTGTAACGGTCGCTATGATGGACCTATCCTCGAGAATCCTTTTCTCTACTTGCTATCTTCACGACATCTCTTGCGAACTGAGGCATTCGCACGACCAACTGCGTCTTGGCGGAGAATGTACACCACACAGCCGCCCACCCGTGAGCCGAGCGTATTATCGCTGGATGATGCTTCTAAATTGCTGGGTGATGCTGAGGCCAAGCCGCACTTCACGCAAAGACATGGTGCCGAGGCATCGCCGAGAGTGATTCCATACTGGGATGCATGGGACACCTACAAAGGGTGGTGGCAAATGAAGCTCTTGAGGGAGGACTTCAACCTGGGTACCAAGCGACTGGATGCGCTGCGGGACTGGACTCGGCATAAGTTGTGGTGCTACGGTCGGTGGCGATGGCCTCCGCCGTTGTTCTCAAGCCCAGTCTTTGAACTAGACAATTCAGTAGCCTCCTTTTCCGTGATGCTGCCAGAATGGGAAGCGTGGGAAGAAATTACTGGCGACAACATTGGAGCATATGAGAGACCAAACGGACAAACTCCAGCTGAGTTCTCATCTTAGGGCGAGACAAGCATAGCTTTCTGCGGTGGCCCAGACGTAATGAGCTTATGCAAGTGAGCCGGACAAAAGAAAAGCGCGCTTGCTACAGCAGGTTCTCAGGTCACCACAGAAACACTCGACAGTCCACTGAGCAGCATTCTGTCCTCGCGCGAATAGCCATACGAAGTGAAGCCAGGTATCACCGCTCATCAAGCCAGAAGTCATGTCATACCCACGCTCACACCATTCAAGTCGCCGCATCCACGACCAGCCACCATCCGCGCTTCTCCACCTCCAAACGGCGCAGACGTTCGATACGCAGCCGCTTGTGAAGGCTGTTGTTGCGGGGAGGCGGGTTGCGGGTACGAGAGGGAAGAGCTCTGCAGGATCGCCGCAGCGAGAAAAGTGCAGTCGGGGCGACGACGGACTAAATGCTCATATTCCCAATTATGGTTCAATGATAGCCATATTACATAAGAGTACAGCCAACGCCGTACATGGCTCGCTCGACATCACCTTTGACCAAATACCAGTCTGCTCTTCTCTCCGCAAACTCGTAGACTTCCTCGGCTGGAAAAATGCCATGATAGCGCTGAGAGTCCGCGATGATGGTCGCAAGCTCTTTCGCTTGCTTCGACGTCTCTGTTGCCGTGGTCGAGAGCAGACTACCTCGTTTGCCTTTTGCATTCGTGCCGAAGACACTAGCTGGCGGCTCAACGTACACCAGGTAGATTTGCGACATCTCGCGGAGCGCTTCGTAGTATGGCATGAGTGGTTTCTGCCGCAATGTTGATACAAAGGCGCTGTAGTGGTTTATGTCGCTGATCAGCCTGATCGCCCCATCGACGCTAATGCGCTGCCGCTTGAAGTGCTTGCATAGCGCCCCGAAGAGACGGAGACCGACTTCCTGGTTGAACACATCCAGCATGTTCTTGTCGGTACTACCAACAAGCATGCCAGTATGCCCACTGACCATCTCAATGACTTGCTTTGCCGTCGTGCTGGGGCCGATGTCGTCAATGCCGTGTCCTCCAGGATTAAAGTCGTTTGGCATTTGTGTTGTTGCGCAAATGTATTCTACCTCATCGATGAGCACATCAATCCCTTTGTTCAGCCCGGCAGCGACGCGTTCATCGAGCATTTGTTCGAACTTCTTCTTGTCCTTAGCAGCCGGAGACAGGAAGTCGTCTCTGTCACTAAGTTGGGCGGCGACCAGCTCTTGCGTGTAGAAGACATCAACCATCTGCTGAATAAGATCGCCAACATTGACGAGCTCGAGGAATGTCACGAGTGGCTCAACGCCAACGTGAGTACTTGGTGCAGAAGCCTCCCCGTTTTGCTGGTGCTGTTTGAACTTTCGCACTTCGCGTGGATTGTATTCGCTCAGATGACCCACTGCTTTGTCGAAACCGTTACGAATGTGACGGTTGCCAAGAATGTCGAGCAGAGTCGTAAATATGGCTTCGGATTGTTTCTTTGCATTCTCGCCGTTAATGCCACCCATCTGTACCATGATGGTCGCTCGCTCAATCGAAGCTTTAGCAAGATGCGTTAAGCTTAGTGCCACCTCGATGCTGAACAGCGACTTGATGCCTTCGAGCCTTGAATTGAGTATGGCCGCCTTAGCCTCCAATTCTGTCGTAGGAGCTTCTTGTTGTGGAGTGTTCGCTCGTTGGGTTGGCGCTGCCGAATCGCCAAGTGCCGGCGTCGAAGGCCTTCCGCCAGTGTAAGATGTGTTTATGCTGTCGAGATTGGCAGATGACTTCGCTGCGGCAGAGGTTGGCTTCGTCGGTGCGAAAGGGTAGGAGACAACATTTACTGGCATCATGACTACCTTCTTGAAGGATGATAAGAAGTCCCGCTTTGCTGCTTGACGACTTATGTTCGACATGAAGTACGACTCTGTCGTGGCTTCTTGATCCGAGAGCTCTTTTTCCCAGTAGCCGACATCTGCCTCAGCTTTAGTGCGAAAGACTTCGAACTCTTCAGCGAGATACAGGTCGATGTGCTTGTCGAAGCATTCTATGATCGTACGCTTTGCGCATTCCGTGAAATCTGGCGGTGCTGCTCTCGTTGGTTTCAACGATGCGACAAGACGCAGAGCTTGCCCGAAAGTGCCTGAAACAGCTTTGACGTAGGTTTCTGCACCTCGTTGATGTGCCTCGTCAAATAGAGGCGTGATGTACCCAGAGACTTTTTCCTCGCATAGACGTGCCCAGAACGACGTCAGTACGTCTACGGATTGTGGGAATACTGTGTCTATGATCTGAGATTGCTGGACCATGACTGCCGCGAGCTGCTCAAAGAAGCGTTGAGCTGGATTCAAATCCACATGGCCAGGCGCGACAGCTTCTAAACAGGCGAGTGGGTTGCCAGCTCGTGTTGTTCTGGTCATGATTGGGTGACTTGACATGAAAGAGTCTATGACTGCGTTGCCACCATTCAGTGCGACCAGCACATGCGCGTACCGTTTCATGCGGCCGTTGACATCGTCTGCAGCGTAGCCTTGCTGGAACTCACCAAGCACAGCATTCTCGAAAACACCGATCATGGTGTCTAGCTTCTGTTCGCGCTGCTCCCACTCATGGGAAAGATCACATTGCGCGAAGCGCTTGAGGTTGCCGAGGATCTGCGCTTGCTGCTCAGGATCGCGATATGTGCGAAAAATTAGTGCGTCAGAGTGCCCTCTCGACTTTGCCAGGTCGAAGTAGACCGGACCCAGTGCACTGTACACCTTACCAAATTCTTGCCTAGCATGACCGCGTATGGAGCGCACTCGCTTGAATACGATCAGGGCAGCGTTCGCATCAAGAGTGCCGGATGGCGTGTTCACAGGTGAAGCAGGCGTTCCAGACACAGCAAGGTCCTCAAAACCGTCGGCGAGTGTGCCTTTCCTCCGCTGCTGCGGCTGCTCGAGCGACTGTCTATAACGTTGTTCCTCTACGCCAGCATCGAACATGGTGACGCTGCCAGTATGCGGTCTGCCACCCGCTATGCTATTCGCGGTGCCAGGACCTATTCGCTTGGCGTCGTCGGTCTGCTTCGCCAGCTGTGCTTCTGTCTTCCTCTTCATAGCATCCTCGACTCTTTGCCGGGCTTCAGCTTCATTCCACGCGCTCATCTGCTTGAGCTTCTGTATCCATCGCGTGTCGTCATAGACCATTTCCTGGAGCCTGCGCGACACTCGAGCGAAGCGCAGCAGATCTGACACGGGCAGGTAGTCCAGTATCGTGGCTATGAGTTCCGCCGGCAGCAGCGGCTTCGAGGCGGCCATCTGCGTGTTGCGCAGAGACGCGAAGACACTATCGTTGCTCCGTCCGGCGGCGCCATTGATCTGGACCTTCTTGAGGTGTTCGAGGTGGGATGCATTTCGAATGTGCCTGACCGTGGCAGTGGCAGTGGCAGTGGCAGTGGCGGTGGCAGTGGCGGTGGCAGCGGCAGCGTTGTGGCCAAGGGACGGAGTGCTTCGTCCGCTCATGGCCATTCGATCAACGTGGCAGACCGAGAGGGCATGGCATGCTTTGGCTTCACCGCTCTAGCATCTACGTACTTGGAGCAGGCGCGCTGGGAAATGCATGTGAGAAGCATACCCCAAGGCAGGGACCATTCACAGCTGATGTCATGCATAGCGCGGCGGGCGCATGCGTCTCCAGTGTTCCCAGAACGTGGGGTTCAAGTTGATTGCTTGATTGTTCAAAATTTGATTGGCCCATCTTCTGATGACTTCACCTGGCTTCCACGCTCTCTCCAAACAAGATCTCATCTCGCCTCTGCATCGCCGCCGTGCTTTCTGACCAATCTATCGTCATCAATGCCTCGGACCCATCTATCATCGGCAATGGCACAGCCCGATGCTACCATGCCCTACCGTGGGTGGGACCAGTGGCCGACATTGGGCTCGAGACGCCCGAAATCCTGTATGGCCGGCAAGGTTTCCCATGTACGCCGCGACGAAGAGACCGCGATCTCGCTTCCGTCCACTCCATCACGAGGCCAGCCACTTCATGTATCTCGACTGCATTAATTTACTTGGCCTACTGCAGCTGTAGCGTCGTAAGTGTATTACTGCATTGTCATTCCTGCTTCGCCCACAAGCTTCGTTCCTGCTTTCGTATTGTCATCATCCTGAGCGCGGCGAGAGAGAACACATCTGGCCATCACAAGTCTGCTCAGTATTGGAAGACCTTCGATGTGTTGGGTATCTGTCAAGGAGGATGATTACTACAACGTTCCTCCGAGGACGAGGAGAGTCAAGAAGGTGATCAGGACCTACTCGCCGTCCCCTCCACCAGTGCGACGAGTATCGCGGACATACGTTCGGCATCTGGACCCTCCACCACCTCCTCCGTTGATGTCCATACCTTCCACTCCGCCGTCATTGCGTCCTCCAAGCTCAGCACCACCGCCTCCAGCTTCAAAGGCCCCTTCTGCGCCACCGCCACCACCGTCAAAAGCACCTTCTGCTGCGCCACCGCCACCGTCAAAGGCTCCATCTGCCGCACCGCCTCCTCCAGCGTCGTCTAAGGCAAAATCGGAGGCGCCACCACCTAGCAAACCACCAACAGGTTAGTTCCCAAACATGCTCAAAGTCTCGCGCAAGGAACTTGCATAGGGTCGCAGTGCCCTGCAATGTTTTCTTTCCTAGGCGATAGCTAATACTTTATCCGTACAGAAGCACCTCCACCATCCAAGGCACCATCAAAGACACCATCTAAAGCGCCAACAGGTAAGTTCATAAACTCAGCGATGCATGATCGGAAAGCTCGGACTGCCGAACTGTATGGGAGGGGAAGCTCGCCGCTTTGGGAGCGATTCTGGAAACTCTTGCCTTAAAACGAAGGTGTGCCCCTTAGTTGTGGCTAACACGATCTGCTCAGAAGCACCTCCACCTTCGAAAGCACCATCGAAAGCTCCGTCTAAGGCTCCTACAGGTTAGTACATGATATCCTTGTGGTGTCGCTGCAATATCGCTTCTCTTCCATTCAGCAAGCTTACTTGCTATTATTGCTACCGAGGTATACGAGATGATTAGTACACTACGACTAACACTTTTGCCTTAAGAAGCACCTCCACCGTCCAAAGCACCTTCGAAAGCACCCAGTAAAGCCGCAAGCAGAGCGCCCAGTAAAGCGCCTACTGCCCCTCCGCCAAGTAGACGATCCCCGTCGCGCTCTCCGTTTGTGGAAGTTGACATAGTATCAGAGTCGAGCGCTGCGTCCTCCTCTTCGAGCTCCGACGACGTTCGGTCACGATCAACCCACAGAACAAACGGCTCTCACAAGTCTTCTCCTGCTACAGAGTACTCCATGCACGAGAGGGAAAGAGAAGTGAGGAGGTACTCAAGGCCAAGAGACACGCCGCCTGAGTGGGAGACGGTGAGTGGAACGACTTCACCGGACCGATAGCGCATATGCTTACATACAGTAGTACCGTTACGTAGAGGCCCCAGCGCCGCCTCCGCCATTCAGCAGACGCAGTCACAGCAGATCTGTTAGCAGAAGAAGCGGGTACGAGGACTCTCCACGTCGCGCGAGCGTTGATAGCCATGGAAAGCTGAGAGATCGGATAGCAATCACTGATGGGCATGGCAAGACTACGGTCGACTGGTCGAGGTAAAGCTGTCCTTTGAACCACACGTGTGGACATGGTCGCGAAACTTGAATCTTGCGATGTTGGTGCATATATGGACATGTACCTTGAGAGATGGCTGAAGAACCCCATGAGCATTTGAGCGAGCATAGATCGACATGAATGACGGCCGTATGGCGTGATGCCCCACTATCTGTAGTGCACAATCGCTTAGTTGCTTGCCAGGGCTATTAAGCGCTATATGCCAGGCGTTCACGCATATCTAGACTACCGGTACTCCTTACGCCTTGTAGAGCTGCTCGAGGACCATTGAGAAGCATAGACTATGCTGCTAGGCATCACTGAATCCTATATTGAGCATGGTGTTTTAACACACTGAGCGTATCATATACAATGTGTTAGGTATCCAAGATTCAGCACATCTGGCGCACAAGATCTGGTGAGGCGCACAGGACGGTGTATGGGTACTTCCGCTAGCGCTATACTTCGCGAGCGAATTTAAGGCGGACTATACCTACCAAGCGACAAAACTAAAACTTTAGAATTCCGAAATCAGACTGCTCGTAGGGTGTTCGGAGCGATACTCGTACGAAACATAAACGACATGTTTCGTAAACACGATTATTTAATTATACTATAGTAATAGAAGTATAGGTATAAGTCTTACTACGAACAGGGTACGAGCAGACCTTCTAGGCCTAAAAATATATAAGTATTTAGCTAGTACGAAACATAAAAGCGCTACTATACCTAGTTAAAGTAAAGTTATATACTTATATTTATATATAAGTT
>KZ106671.1:265-30638 GCA_000504385.2 Exutisphaerella laricina CBS 326.52
GGCGCGACACTCGGCTTCGGTGGTTGCTGAGATGGAGCAACACTAGGAGCGACGGAAGGCTGCTTGAAGCTTGGGGCGACTGACGGCGCGACACTCGGCTTCGGTGGTTGCTGAGATGGAGCAACACTGGGCTGAGGCTTTGGAGCTGGGTATTGCGAAGGCTGCGGTGCTACACTCGGCTTTGGAGCTGGTTGCTGAGAAGGCTGCGGTGCTACACTCGGCTTTGGAGCTGGTTGCTGGGAAGGCTGCGGTGCTGCACTCGGCTTTGGAGCTGGTTGCTGAGAAGGCTGCGGCGCTGCACTCGGCTTTGGAGCTGGTTGCTGAGAAGGCGGAGGTGCTTGACTTGGCTGCGGTGCTGGGTATTGCGACGGCTGTGGTTGAGCAGAGGGCGTGGAAGATGTCTTTCCAGGTACCGGGAGGGTTGGAATGGCGATCGATGGTAGCCCCGGTAGCGTCAGTGTTGGAATTGAGACCACGGGCAAGCTGAGGGGGGGGGCCACCCTGGGCTTGACATTGCGGTTCTCCTTCAACTCCCCATAGTGGATTCCGCCGTCTGCTTCAGCAATGGCTTGACTGCTCAGCAGCAGAGCCAGGAAGGCCGCACACTTGGACGACATCTCCAACAATCTCCAGCGACAGACAGCAGCGACAGACCAGCTTCCGCTAACCATTACCCCAGGCGAGGGATACAACCCATATAACGCAGCTGCACCTCTCTCAACCAACGTCCTGATTTGCATCATCCTTCGAACCCGTGCCGATAGATGGTTAGACAAAACTTTAGCATCTCAGCCACCGAGTGGAGAACATGTGCTTGGTACGTTAGCATACGCCGCGAGGTGGAGACCATCCCGTTCCCGACCAACAAACACAGGGACCGAGCACTACAGACTGAGCACTAGCTAGCTACCTTTACATATCTGGATACAGCCGCGGCAGAAGTTGCAAGGCCCTGCATTTCTGCATGGATGTCCGCTGCAACTGGGACACAAGCGAGCCAGGAAGGGAGTAGCTGCGTTCTGGCATTCATAGCTACTGTCTGTCGTCAAGCAACATGGCCGCGATCGTCGTCTGGAAATACATGGCCCGTTGAGCACCAAATCAAGAGCTTGAGTGACTTCATCATAGCGCGGCTTAGAAGCCTGAAACGATGCTGCAAGCGTACGACGAGGTGAGGCGCGAGAGTAGACGAAATTTCGACAGCCTCTGAACGCTCCAACGGCGATCTCTCGTGGCAAGCTTGAAGCTAGGCATGCCAACTCCACACGAACAAGAGCAAATCGTCCGCGATGGACAGATATTCGTCCTAGATGCGCCATATGATGCGCGCCGGGTGCGCTGTGGCCGCTAGGGCTGGACGAGTGTTGCCTGCGCATTCACGCATGCTCCAGCACAAAGCGAGGTTGGAAGCAGCAGTTCGAACTGAAACATCAGTCGGTCGGTGCCTCGGTGCTGAGTCGTGGGGATATACACTAATGCAGGACCTCTGCATAAGCGTCAGGCGTAAGCCCTTTTCTGCTTGCGGGGAAAAGCACCCTTGGCGCTGGATCGACCAGATGCGGATGGCAGCACGGCTGATGATTACTACTGTACACTACCCTTACCTTATCAAGGGCAACAAGCCAAGCGAATGTTCTAGTGCTGGGCCGTTCACATGTCGACCGTACAAATGGCCGAGTCATGGTGGTACTTCCGGCGGTGCAGTCTCGGATACAACACGCTACATAATAAACCAGCCGTAATGGCGTATTCCATCGTTGATGACGAATACGGGCACTGTGTCGCTACTGTATGGAGGATTCTCAATCGACAATCGCAGCGTGCGGAGAGACATGCAGAGCTGGACTTTTCCGGATACAACAGCAAGAACAGCCGGTTCTGTTGAGACGCTTGACGCTTGGAAAAAATATGTGATGCTCGGGTGCTCGGACGCTCGGATGCTCGCGACTCCTGTGCTGCCATCAGGTGCCCGATCAGTTGCGCGGTAGCCAGTGCTGTGCCACTGAAGCCATTCTGCAGCTCATCAGGCATACGATCTATCAGGCATCTCGACAGGAAGCATCCGACATTTCTGAACTTAAATACTGCTCGGTCGACAGTCTCGATCAAAGCAGCTTCACTTCGGACAACGCCGCCGCCACGCCTGCTCAAGCACACTGGCCGCCGACAGCACAGCCAATGTTCTCGTCAAAGGCCTTGACTGCTTGCCGCCACGATCGAGACAAACAAGTAATAAGCTTAACATTGATGCATGCCGGTAAGTACCACTTTCATGGCTTGAGTGGCGTTTCTATTTGAGCCACCACAGTCCGAGGCTTGTCGCACATTCTTCACCTCTTCGCTCCTCACATGTTCATGCCCCTCTATCTCCCTGTGTGTCTCTCTCTCTCTCTCTCTCTCTCTTCTCCGAACGGGTGGTCCCGACGATGTCTCGGCCATTCCATTCCTTCGTGTGTTGGAGGCGACGTTGTCTCGGCTCGTGCTACGTTTCTCCTCGGTATCTGCTTCCACCAGACCAGACAACTGGTACCGTAGGTCTCGGTTCACTGCTTTTAGACACCCACCTCCTACAGAACGCCCGAGACACTCTCTACGAGCCGTGAGACCGATACGAAGGTGGCAATCATGAGTACCACATACGTCAACGATGTTAATCTTTGCGTTCCTGCGGTTGAGAAACTACTGTGGGGTAGTAGAGTAGTGGCTTGCCTAACTTGGACGAGCACATATTACCAAAAGCAGCCGTAGCTACCGTGCAGTGCATAAATTGGATAACATCTGCACACCGCCACGCGACACCCATCTGTCATCAGCCTGGCCCCCGGGTGATAGCGAGAGGTCGTAATATCATGTAATTATCCAGCACTGCAGTCTTGCGCTATATGGGCTTCTGCCAGAGGCTGCGTTGGCTGAGCGATCGAGCCAAACTGGCCCCGACAACTCTCGTGCTTTGGAGGTTCTAGACGTAGGAGGTAGAACTAGGGCACCCTGGACACTACTGGCAAACTGCTATCCTTCGCGCATCCCTGGACCATGGTGCCGCACAAGCTCACGCTCACCACAAAGGGACTATTGGAAACATGCATCTTCGTGCATTTGTTATTGGGCAGCATCGTATGCTTGATCATTATTTACGATAACCATCTCGTCGCATTCTCAAGCAACACACCAGGCATACGCTCCGCGGCGCAGTTCTTGATGAGGCTGACATCAAGGCATCACCGTATAAACGCGGGTCACACCGCCACCTGGAAATCCTCCATTTCTCGAGCTGTACTGCCCCACTGCTTGTGTGCTACCGTCAAGAACTGGGTTATCTTACATGAGTACAGCGCTCCCCTGCCTTGATCAGGCCAGTTAGTAATAGCATCCCGGCGGTGTAAGCGCGTCTCTAAGGTACATCTGAAGTCCTCAGCTGAGGTGTGCGAGGCAGTCAGTCTGCCGCAGCGTCCACGTGCACCTGCTTGTCCTCTCGGCGAACACGAATGACAAGCATAGTGCGCCAGGCAGTCGTCGACCTTCAGTTATCCTGGTTCTGGACCTACCTCCGCTCGCCGATGCCTCCAGGATTTCGTTCTCGCCTTCGCCTGTCTCGTTCATGCTTGGTGGCCTTGAGCTCCTCATCGGCTTCTTCTACAATGTTCTTGATAGCGCTTTCCGTCGGCAGCTGTTGCAACTTCACCCAGGGCGCGTTTCGCACATACCTCAGGTCACCGTCGAGTTTCTTGACCATTTCCTCCAGATCGGAATCCTTGCATTCATTCTTGTGGAGTCGCTCAAAGGAAGGATACATCATGCCGTTGCCGTGAGCCTTGCCCCTGAATGCTTCTGGCTGAGGCACGATCTCCATCGGAATATGGTCTGGTAATGTGTTGTCTGTAGCCAGAGCAGTCTCGTGGCACCAAGCACGTGCGACATTGCGAGCTGTATAGCCGCCTCCACCTAGGAGCAATAATGGTAGTCGTCGTTTCTTGACGAAGGAAACACATTCACCGTGCTGTTTGATGTTTATGTTGAACTGACCCAAACGATCGCCACCAAGAGAGTCGGCACCGCATTGAAGGACAATGGCAGCAGGCTTGTAAGCATCAATGGCACGACCCGTGACCTCCTCGAACAGATACTTGTACTGCCGATCATCGATACCGGAAGGAATGGGCACGTTTAGAGCGAAGTGCTCGCCCGCAGTATGTTTCAAGCCAACGTCATCCAGATCTCCGGTACCAGGGAAGAACTTGTGTCCGGTCTCATCGTATGGTCCGTATCGGTGGTAGGAAAGCGTCATTACTCGTGGTTGGCGTTGAAATGCTTCTTCAACGCCGTCACCGTGATGGACCTGAAGACCGTTGGTCAGCTGTACTTAGTGCAGTAATTGAGCATACGTACGTCAATGTCAATGTAAAGCACGCGAGGGTATACTCGAAGCATATCTATGATGGACAAAACAATATCGTTGATGTAGCAAAAGCCTGAAGCCTCGGATTTGTGCGCATGATGCAGGCCGCCCGACCAGTTGATCGCAATGTCCGATGCTCCAGAAGTGAGCTGATTCGTAGCCGAGAGAGTGGCGCCGGTGTACAGAAAGAGATAGGTCGACATGCCATCAAAAACTGGACAATCCGCGCCCGGGCTGGTAGACAGATTGAACGGGCCCAATTCGACAGTATCACCTATTTCCTACTTAGCATATTCAGGAAGCGGTAGAGAATGGTCTTGGAGTCGGGGATCGTTCTCTACCGGTTATCGGATCAATGATAATCTTACCCTCATGCTGCGCGAGTATTAGTGAAAGACAAAGTGTTGAGTGGAATCCATAGACAGACCTTCGCCGGAGTATGGCTGGCAAACTTATTGATTTTGCAGAGTTCTGGGAAAGTTTCTGGGCTGACTTTGCTGAGAAACTCGACGTAGTCCGGATCATGGAACTTCATTACCTGGTCCTTTCCGGCCGCGACTGATTCGTGGGTGTCCATGGCGTACTGTAGACCATGCCCCAGGACGAGATGCTTCGTCAAAGTCAAACGCCATGGCTTCATTGGATGCGTTCGGCCAAAGTGCATGTTCTCCACGCCGCTATTGTAGTGGAATGTAACACGATGGCCTATTGGTTTACTGATGCCATTCTCTTCCGCCTGCTGCATCATCCTGTCATTGAGCAGTTGATCTTCCTCCAGTCTCCTGTCATCCTCGGTGTATGGTGGTGATAAAGGTTCATCATGCATGCCGCACGCGTTCCTGTGTGCTGGTGACGCGGTGCCATGAGATCGAGATGTGTGATGGCCATTCTCGCTGGCAGTCCACCGTTGAACTATGCCATTGCGCGCATCTTCTCGTGGAGTGTAAGATCCGGCCATACCAGCATCTCGTTCCTATTCGGGTGTGCTGCGTGTATGGTCTTCTCCGAACAGCTGGGTGATTTTTCTCTGCGCTGCTTCGGCACTAGGGCGCATATTGTACCCTGATATACTGAAATGTGCGGTAGTGCTGCATGTGCATGTGCGTGGTCGACGAGTGACGGTCGGGAAATGTGGGAGAGAAGCGTCGACATGATGGTGCGCGGACAGCCGTTGATGATACCAGTTTCGCGGGTTCCCCAGGACGAAGCTTTACGGGATCGGCACGGAAGCCGCGGCACGCGCGCTAAGATCTTGCTCCCAAGCTTGCAAGCTGATTGGCTAAGCGACAGGGCGATACCTTCGACATGCATGTGACAAACACTCTCCATCAACAACAACTTCACATCCATCCCTCGCAACTTCGGTGACTGCATATTCGCCGAGATATCGCCGTGTGTATACGGACCACAGAACCGCTTGTCGTCTCGTTGAGTCGCAACGCGTAAGATGGCGCTGTCGCAACCGGAGGACGCTGCATCGGTACTGGAGCAGTTCACCCATGATATCGCCAATATCCCAGCTGAAATTACGCATCTTATGGAGGAAATAGCCGCCAAAGATGCAGCTATTGCCACTCTGAGAAATGAGATCGACAAGCGGGACGCCCAACTTCAGAAATGGGTTCGCATGAATGGAGGCCATGTGCAAAACCCCAAGGAGGAAGCCTTTTCCAAGACGATCAACGAGTATTTCGACAGATGCGAGATCCTGCAGGCAGAAAAGTGCGGATTGGCTGAAAAAGCAGCTATTGTATTCGACAGGCATGTGAAGCGATTCGACATGAATCTACGAGGACTGGCTATATCAGAACAGTTCCCCTCTGATTGGAACGGACCTAGCCTGCTTTCTGGTATTACGACTGGTGTCAACACACCTGCGTCGACAACGAGTGCATCGACTCTGCCATTACAGGCCGTGAGTGGCAATATAGGTAGTACGGGCGGGCAGCCGAACATTGCCAACGCGGCACAAATGCGCCTCGCCCAGAATGCAGCTGGCGGAGCTACTCGCGCTGCCGCCGCAGTGGGTCAGACACCATCCAATATGCCGCGTGCCCAGCGTGAAGGAAGCAGCGAACCAACTAAGCGTAGGAAACTGAACACATCCTTGGGCTCTCTTCCAGCCAGTGGCCTCAGACAATCCTCTCTAGGTCCTGGTACTCCCAAGGCCGGTACACCTGCTCCCATCGCAACAGCTTCTTCCCGAGCAGGATCAGCGCAGCCTACACGTCCCGTAGGCCAGAAGAAAGCACAGCCTGCTGCTCCACACCGGAAAGCTGCTCCACCGCCATCCAAGAAGAGCGGTCGTGTACGACCTTCAGGGGGTACGAAGAAGAGTGATCGTCGACGTCAGCTTGCACGTGATCGTGCCACTCCCAGTACTAATGCCTCGGATGGATCAGATGACGATGAGAGCGTGTCACCCACTCCATCGTCTTTCCAGCGAAGCCAACACGACGGCTCCGCAGATGCACAGCTCGAAGAAGATGATGATGAGACGATCTATTGCTACTGCAAGAAAGTGTCGTACGGAGACATGGTTGGGTGCGACAACGACAACTGTCCATATCAGTGGTTCCATTACAAGTGTGTTGGGGTCACCGAAGAGCCTATAGGTGAATGGCTGTGTCCGACTTGTGAGCGGCTGCCGAAGAGCAAGGTAAAGATCACAAAGGAGTAAGCGCGAGTGTGCTTCTTCGAATTTTTGAGAGCAGCGTCCCGAGGTGCAAAGTAGGTGCTGCATTGTTTCTTCTGATAGCACGAAATAACACCTTTTTGAAAAATGGCGCGCATCATGCCTCAAGACTTCAGCCCCCCTCTCTTGATGACCGAATCTCAGCA
Organism: Exutisphaerella laricina CBS 326.52; assembly: GCA_000504385.2. NCBI lineage: Eukaryota > Fungi > Ascomycota > Dothideomycetes > Mycosphaerellales > Mycosphaerellaceae > Exutisphaerella > Exutisphaerella laricina. Next base: position 7,503 of record KZ106671.1, read on the forward strand.
TCTGTCTCGAGCTTTGATGCCCACTCTGACCCCCTGTTCCACTGAAGAACACTCTTTTCCCCAATCACATGCACACGCGGCCGGCCAATCTAGGGCTACGACAATTGAAGCTACATGAACAAAGAACAAATAGCCCTCCTCCCATGAAACATGGAGGATGTGGTCTGATGATTAGATCTGCTCTTCGTCCTACGGTCGATTGCTCTATGAGTGCCTCGTCGACTGCAGATTTCCTGCCGCGGAAGCGGGGATGCGAATCCATTTCCTCGCCAGCTCCATCACTCCATTGGAATGTAGTCCAACGGTAGGATATCACAGGAGGTGGCGGCGGCGTCGTCGTCGTCGTCGTCGTCGCTGCTGTGGTGATGTGAGTTTCGACTCTCGCCTTCTCTAATGACGACTTTTTTTGGACCAGTTATGCATGCATATTGTACCCGAATCCGAGTCTGACCAGCGCTATCCGTTTGTCCTCTGTCTTGCTCGGCTTCGATCGAGCTTCTGCGTTATTGGGTTGGGTGATCTTGCTTTGCAGCTGAATACCAAAGAATGATAAGCGCCGCCCTCATCATCCAAACTTCGGGGAAAGTGGTCTAATTGGGCAGACACCTTCTGGTCAAAGCTGTCAGAGGCTGGGTGTCCGAGACTTTGACGAGCACGAGTTCTTATAACAGCGTCTACGAAGATGTGAGTTCCAGCCACATGTAATGTTATTGATTCTTTTTTGCTTCACTCACGAAGCTCACGATTGTCTTCGGCAGCTCTTTGGTCGTTTGGCATGGCATGGGCTAAGCGATCCAAAATACAAAGCATACAACGCGATATGCCTATACATGTACTCTGTGGGCAAGTCGCACAATGGTAAGATCTGCACGACCAGAGTAAACCTAGTCGGTCGCGTAGAATGTGAGTTCGATCCTCGCCTTCTGCGATTTGATCTTTCTTCTTACTTAGCATGTCAACATATCTGCTCTTTTGCCAGCCCAATATGGCAAAGTACACATATCCTACCCATATCACGTCCATCTGCGACCACCGTTACAGACTCTCTAGGGACCTCGCCCACTGGTAAGATTCTTACTCCAGCGATCATGCTTCCGTGAAGAAGAGAACTCGGCAAGAGGATGCAAGTTCAATTCTCCGCCTGTTCCGTCTACATGTGATATCATTTGGCGTTTCATTGCAGCGCCGGGGTCTGGCAGGGACCGCAGTTCGATTCTGCGCCTAGAATTGATCGGTTTTTTCATGTCTTTCTTTCCTCGAAGAGAGCCTGTTGGCAGTCTGAACTAGCCCTCGTCGGGAGCAGGTAGGTAGCCTTCTGGTAGTGCTGCCTTCTGCCGCAGTCTTTCACTGGAACAGCACTACAACCCAGTACTATCAACCGCATCGGCTCCAGGACCCACAACACTCATATCCTTCGGACTCTTGCTCTCATGCTCGTCCACAGGCTGTCCATCGACATCCACGACCACAACATTCCCATCCTCATCCTTTGCCTCTAGTTCCTTTTCCCTGTCCATGACCTCCTTTAACCTCTCCACCTCCTTCTCCACATCCTGAGGATCTTGACCCGGCGCCCCAGCCTCTCCCATCTCCTCATCCCCGTCTTTCTTGAAAGGCGGCTGTGGACTCTTGCTCCTTCCTCTCCCGACAGCAGCGTCCATATCAAGCTGCTGCCCAGAAGACGCGCCCGCTGGCTGAGGCCCCATATCCTCCATCCCTATCGTCTCTGGTCCTCGTGCGTGAGGTTGCTCTTCCGGATCAACCTTTGGCGCGTCGCTGGATGTAGATGGATTTTCGCGTCCCACAGCCGCTGCACCGCCACTAATCAGCGTTCTCCTTGGGGTCATGGGGTGGCCTTTTGGGTTGACTGGGACAACACCGGCTTCTTGTTCCTGGCGTAGCAACTCACCCTGCGTTACGCCGCCTTGTTCGCGGAGTTGGGCGTCTGTTGTCGTGGCTGTTGTGTGAAATGTTGAGGAGGAGGAAGTAGTGCTGCTGGCGTCGCCTTGTTCGGAGATGGTTGGGAAGGCGAGGGGAGAGGAGTCGTCGATAGATTGGGATGTAGGAGGGAGGGAGTTGGTACTGGAAGAGGATATGCCGTTGACCGTGACGGAGACGGTTTCGATGCGGCCGGTGCCGAGGGGGCCTTCGATTGTTTCGGTGCTTTCGCTGTGGAGCTCGCCGTTCTCGGTGGTAGGCGTGGGAGTCAGGAGGTTCGTTTGATTCCGTAGCCAAGGTATGGGTGTCAGCAATGCGCCGCCCAAGCTCGCGTCACTGCCCAAGCCCTCTCTTTCGCTGATGCCATTGACTTGTGCTTCGCCATTCGTGATAAAGCCACCGTTCAGTGACGTGTGTAGTGTCGGGAGAGGAAAGTCGGATACTGGCGAGCTGACCGAGACGACACGATCCAAAGCGCGAAGATATGCTGGGAGGAATCGATAGTGCCTCTTCGGTGTGTGGACCAGCTCTGCCAGACGCTGGATCGTGTAAGGCGGACTCGCTGTGAAGTGTTCTTCCAGAACGCGCCTGGACGACTGATAGGAGCTGAGCAGGTCGGGGGGCAACGTGCCAGGTTGCGCGTCAAAGGAGGGAAAGTCGTGGTCGTGGTCGTGGTCGTGGTCGTGGTCGTGGTTGAGTTGTGGTGGCGGCATCTCTTCTGTGCACTGCGACTCGCTGATCTGCAGTGGCTGTCCTACTCATGTTGTTAGACGTAGTCGCTGGTACCCCTGATCAATACTCCACGCACCGGCAGCCAATTCTGTCGGCGCATCTGGGATATTCTCCTTCTGGCTGCTGGACTGCTCATCGTCCGGCAGATCGTGCTCGGAGTGGGCGGCGCATCGCGGTGGCGGTGGCGGTGAGGCGACGACCTCTGGATCTATCGACGAAGAAAGTAGTGGCGCGGGAAGAGGGAGTGGCGGGATCGGGAACTCGGTGTGTACGATCTACACAACTATCAATCAATGATGCGCATCAGGACGGCGAACGCGATGATGATTGTCGCACGCACATCGTGAAGCCGTTGGAGGATTCCCTGGAGACCGCTTGCCCAGTCGTCCAACGAGATCGTGCCATCACGAGCAGCCCTCTCGAGTATCTGGTCGGTCGAGATCATGTTGAGGGCGCGGGGGTTGTGTTCCGGCGCAAAGCGTTGGCTGTCGTTGGCAAACATAGACATGTATTAGAATAGTTCTAGAAGCGTCATCCGAACTCGCTTCACCTTGGCCCAAGCTGTGATTCGCGAACCGCCATCTTGTGTAACGTATCGCGATGTCCTCACCTCGCTCCAAGCACCACAGCACGAGCTGCCGTGTCCGGCACTACAACGATAGATGATCGTACATGGTCCGCTCGTTGTGGTCGACCCTACATCATCCCGTGTCTGCATAGCATGTGAAGAGCGCTAGGAATGTCTGTACACCAACCCCTCCCAACGTAGTGAGGGGTATGACCATGTTTCGACTGCGCATGTGAACTAAAAGTATTGCTCGTTGAACCTTCTATATATTCTACTGACCTACCCAAACGCGCCATTCGCAGTTCGACCAACCGTTTTCCCCCGTCAAACTGCAGCACAATGCAGTATGGACCTGTCCCAGAATTTCCTGTCAAAGGCAAGATTGTAGCCATTACCGGTGAGCAGACCTTTCTGCAACTCCTCGCTATTGAAAGAATACTAACATACCATACGTAAAGGTGGTGGCTCGGGTATTGGGCTGGCCCTCGCTCGTCAATGCCACGACTGTGGGGCTCGAGTCCTGATCGGAGATCTGAAGCTTGTTCCAGACGCTGAGCGCTTCGTCTCTGGCGCATCAAGAGCAGAGGTTATCAACACTCATTGCGATGTGACATCGTGGAAGTCACTGCATGACTTGATCTCAACAAGCGTCGAGAGCTTCGGTGACGTGCCAGACATATATGTGGCCTCCGCTGGCGTCTTCGAGCCGCCGTGGTCCAATTTGTGAGTGATTCACGACTCGTGCATGGCGTGACCGAATGCTGCTGAGAGGCGTATAGCTGGGACGATGAGGAGGAGGAATCGTACAAGATGATTCACATCAATGTCAACCGCAAGCAACCTCCTCCATATATTCCGTGACCGCGCTGAGTGTCAAGCAGATCCAGTAAAGCTGGCACGATTGGCTATGCGTGCACTTGCTGGAGCCAACAAACAAGGCGTTGTAGCCTTGCTAGCCTCTTCTGCTGGCGTTCGAGGCAACTATCTTGCTAGCCTGTACGCGACGTCCAAGCATGCGATAGTCGGCTTCACCAAGTCTATGGGCCAAGCTGATTCCGAAGAGGGCGTCAAGATTGTGGCTATCCTGCCAGGCATGGTTCAGTCACCGTTGTGGGAGGATAGACAGGACGACATAGCCAAAGCGACGCTATATGAAGAGAGGCGGAAGACGGCCCTCCAACCGGCTGATATTGCTGAAACTCTTGTGCGAATGATCGAGGGCCAAGAATATGGTGGTGGCACTTGTGTCCTTAAGACGATGGATGAGGAGAGGATCGTAGAAGAGGGGTTCGCGAAGAAAGCTGGCAAATACGACCCGTCACCAAGGCCAGAACCAGACTTGAGCCGCATCAAAAGTTTGCTCCAGAATGATAGAGGGAAGAAGTGGACGTGAAGACCAAAGAGTCCAGATGGAGCCAAGTTAGTAATGCAGAAACATTTACGCGCTGCTGCATTTCAAGGTCCTTGCCGCCTGGACGACCCTCGCGCAGAGTCTTCGCCGCAGGGAATGTTCAGCGCCTTAAGAATAACCATCAATTCGTTCCGCTTGCCTTCCTCCTTCATCCGCTTGGCTCTTCGCCGTAAATCTGCGCAAATTTTCGAAGATGGCACAGGGCCGACATACTGCCAGTTCGGTTGAGGTCGATGCTCGTCAGCACGCATGTGCAGCCATTTCCGCAGAGTGTCCAGACTTTTGAAGGGCTGTTGACAGTTGTAGTTGAACCTGATGGTCAGACGCTCATTCTTGGCGAGGTTACGCTCTTCGTGGGGCGGGACACGTTTCATCCACTCGAGTAGACCGGCAAAATCGAAATCTGTAATGTTAGCCACTATAGGGCAGCTGGCTTGCATGAGTGGCAGAACTTCGTTTCGGACCAGCTTGGTCGTAAGCAGTAATGAGTGCGGCTTTCGCTTCGTGACTTCCGTAGACGGCGGCAATATTTGCAGCTGAACTTTCTCGAGTGCCAGCTGGTAAATAATCACACGCAGCTCGGCAGGTAGATCGAAAAATGTGACTTGCTGAACCACGGCAGGAGGTGCTGCTTTCGGAGGTGCTGGCGCAAGCGGAACCAGCGGCCGGTAGTGAGTGACCATGACGGGGCGGTGGTGCTGGCGAAGTGGTAGCTGCTGTGAGCGTGCACTCGAGTGTGAAGGAGGAGGAGGAGGAGGATGAGGAGGAGAAGTCATTCCAGCGGCTCAAAGTTCACAACATCCGGGTTTACGCTGTGGTACAGGAGCCGCCACGCTTTGACGCCGTTAAGTGGTGTTCCAGAGTCTGGGTTGAGCCTCGTCAAAAAAGGAAACCTCGCGTCCAAGAAAGCCTGGAAGAGGTGCCGTTTCACAACGACACTCGAGCTAGCACCGCAGCGCCGTGTAGAGGTGATTCTGCATTCTGTCAGGGCCCGGTATTTGTTCGGCGTGAGGTCACTGTTCCTGCGTCTGCTGACGTCTAACGTTAGAATGCGAAGATGAAGTCAAGTTGGGACTCGCTGGAAGGACCAGAATTACGCTGCACGCGCAGGCATGGCATGTTCCACTTTTAGCTCCGGCCGCTAGGACTAAGGCACAACGGCCGCTGCCAAGCGTCTTTGACGAAGACCTGCCACAGCAAGGGCAACCTGCCTCGTTCGTCTTACACCCGACTCGTCCCCAGGAAGCCTCGATTGTGAATGGAGGATCTCCAACAAGAACACGTACCAAGAAGCTGGCTGTCTCACGCAGAATGGTCGCGGCTCACCTCCCTCACGATCTCGCTCGAACAGACAACCTCGACGCAGAAGAGGAGACTATCAACTATATTAATAGTGGCGTGTCTCTGACACAGGACGCAAAGCGAAGTGATGGCGCATAAATATCGGAATTGAACAAGTAGCCTAATGCCGTTAATGGTCAAGTTCTGTGAGCTGCGATTCAACGCATGTCGAGCTGCTCTCTCCTCACCGGTGGGCATGCGCATGCATGACGTCCTCACCTAGCCCTGGCGCCTTGATGTCTGTCCTGCTCTCCTGCCGCTTGCTCTGTTTCCTGCTCTGGGAAATATCATATCACACGTGATCGCGTCCTCTTCACACCTCCTTGTCGTTGCCATCGTCGAGACTCGCCACTGTCATCTCTTCCTCCGAAAGCTCTCTCACATCTCACAAGCCTTCCTGAATTGCAACCCCCGATCAGGGCAGTCACTCCCGAGACTAGAAGGTAAATATTCATTTCTGTCATACCCGTCGGACTGATAGTCATCTTCCTCCTCGCAGCCGAACACTATCTGGGCGTCATCGTTTCCGGCAAAACTCGCGCCCTGTATTGCTGCTGCCACACCCACAGGAATGGACACAGCATTTAATTCATCGGGTAGGTCCCCGATTGTGCTGCCACCACGCTCGGTGTATTCAGCCAGGCGTCTGGCATTTGAGTTGCCGCTCTCGCCTTCCCAAGGCTCGAGTGAGTCGTTGCAGTCGGGGTGTGGAGGATATACTGGATAGTGTTCTGCTGGAGGCAAACATATCTCACAAACTTTTGGTGGTTGGAGTACGAGGGTTGAGAAAGGAGCAACCGGAAGTGATGGGACGGCTTGGCGTGTGGAAAGGCGGAAGGTGTACGCGACGTGCTCGTTGTACGGAGGGTGCGTCCGCTGCACTTCTTGACACTGTATACTGGCTTTGGACACTCGATGTGGGCGCCGGCCATTTCAGGTCTGACAGCGCCCTGTATGATGTGGCGATCCAGGGCCTGTGTCGATAATATCGCACGCATGCGCCAGGGCCATCCTTCTCTAAAAGGCAAAAGCGCTGAAAAAGCTGACGAGCTTCCCTGCTTATGCTTCGCCAGTGGCAGATTTTATGCTTTAGTAGCTCGAAGACGAGAACCACCATCCGATCACGACCTCGGTCTGTTTCCGTTCCGGCAACGTAGAGCCCAACTTTGACATTCTCTGCAGTGATCAGACAGTGCTTTCGGTACAAGTGGCGGGCTCTACGTTTGATCTCTTGACTGATTGAACTCCATTTCTGATACTGGATGTGACTTTCATACTTCTTGTAGACTGTGCAGATGGACACGTACAAGAGAAGTGCGCGGCTACGAGTCGGTGCCCAACGTGGTGATCTTGTGGTGGGTGAGCTAATAATCGATTGTCGACATCGCGTCTGCGTGCAGCCATCTCGTCTGCCATGTCGAGCCTTGCTGCGACACACTTGCCATAAACCAGGTTGGGAAGCTTTGCTAGCCGTTTTGCCGTCCACATGATATGAGCGGGCCAGTACCAACGTAACCACCAGAAAGCTCACGAATGCAACGGTGTAGAACAGAAGTGTAGACTAACACGCGATATGATTCCCAAAATCGCATGCGCCACGTCCGTGAGCTACCAGTGGTGGCAGGTGTATGGTCTCGAGAGAAGCCGAAGATCTCGTGTGATTCGTAGGTGTGGTAGCTCTCGCCGAGCACGCAGCTACTAAAAGAACGATGTGTGGAGTCGGCCAGAACGATGTCCAACGTTGTATTCTTTCTGGTATGCTCAGCAACTTGTGGTGTTCACTTGTTCTGTCTCGCTTGCGCATCCAATTCCTTTAACTTCTCGACCAGTCTCTCCCTGAGATATGGGCTTAACCCCAGCATACCCTCGTGCGTCACTGAGCGATACGTCCCACTCTTCTGATACCGTCCAGTCCCATCCACAAAGTTGCCCTTCCCGTCAATCTCCAGACTGCCAAAGATATCCTCTGACCACGCAACCCGACCATAGTCTGGCGGATTGCGCTGATCGCTGACATGTATGTACCCCCCTCTTCCAGCACCACCCGCACCACCCTGTGAGCTCGCTCCTCCTGCTCCATCTCCTCCTGAACCACCTCCGCCACCGAACTGTCTGCTTGCACGGTCTCGTCGTTTATGCTGATATTGTTGTTGTTGCGGAAAGAACACTCCGCCGCTGCCCAATGCAGAGCCAGCCTGAGAAGCGTAGATTTGTGCTTGTGCTTGGCAGTCGGGATCTTTGTAGGCATTGTCTTTAATGACCCAATGTAAGATGTCGAAGAAGGCGTGGTTCTCCTTCAGTGTTTCATTCGTCGGCGGAATCGTGGTGGTTGTGCCGATTGCAAGGGACGCGATAGGTGGTGTGTTGGGAAGGTATGAAAGAAGGTATTGCTTCGTAGGTGCATTCGATGCATTCGATTGTTGATGAACATACTACACACCGTCAGAAATGCAAGTTACCACGCAGTCGACATGCGCATACGATGTGTTCATTGTTCGGGAGTGTTGATAGAGCCCTTCTCAAGGTCACTGGTGCAGTGCGAGCGATGAGACGTAGGCTTTGGAAGGACGTCGTCGTTCTCGCTGGAGCAAGCATCGTCGCCATGATGGAAGCTGGAACTGCAACTACTAAAATGGCTACGCCTCGATGTTTGACAGAATGCAAGGAAGAAAGCCATTGGAGATACATATAATTGATGACCAAAATCGCCCAGGGAAGTCATCGTACATGTAGACTAGACTGGATCGCGTCTGAGCTATCTGAGATTGTCCATAACACTCTCCTGCCATCATCCACTGCACGTACTGATCCCCGCCTACGCTCGTTATACTCTTACTCTCGTTGTGCGACATGGCAGGTGCGTTCCTGCGTGGCCACGGTATAGACATCGACCATGAGATGGCTCGCATTCAGAACGCAGGGGCATCCGCGTCTGTGACAAAGAGAACCATCATCCACAACGTCTCCTTGCCGGGCACAAAACATGGGATTGGGAGCTTATGGGATGTGCACTTGAAAGACGGTGCTGTGGAGGAGATCTCGGCGGTGGCAGATGCAGCCGTCGATGCTCCACACACAGTCGATGGCAAAGGTGCCCTTCTAGCTCCCTCCCTCTGCCATCCTCATATCCATCTTGACAAGGCTTTCTTGCTGTCCCATCCCAAGTATGCTCACCTGCAGATAGAGAAAGGCGACTTCCAAGAAGCGATGACTCTGACAGGCAGAGCAAAGGCGATGTTTGAGCATGAAGATCTGTTGAACCGTGGCCAGAGGATGATTGATGAGAGTGTCGCTGCGGGCGTGACGCATATTAGAGCTTTCGTAGAGCTTGATGCTGTTGTTGGCGTGAAGTGCTTGGATGCTGGCATCGCGCTGAAGAGGAGAGCGGAGAGGGCCTGCCATGTCCAGGTATGCGCTTTTGCGCAACTTCCGCTGCTCTCGCCTGCGCAGGACGATGAAGATGGTAGCATCATCCGGGACCTGATGCGCAAGGCTGCTATGAGCAGTGCCGTCGAGGCAATAGGTAGTACGCCGTATGTCGAGACCAATAGGCAGAAGATGAAGAACAATGTTGCCTGGCTCATGGACCTGAGCATCGAATTCAACAAGCACCTGGACTTCCACCTTGACTACAACCTCGATCCAGACAATGAGCCAATGGTATGGTTCGTGATCGACCAGCTAAAGCAGAAGCAGTGGACAAAGCGAACGAAAGACCGAACAATCGTGCTCGGCCACTGCACGCGGTTGACCCTGTTCGATGAAGACCGATGGCAGAAGCTGGCCAAAGAAATTGCTGATGCTCAACTGCCGATTTCTTTCGTGGGTCTGCCAACCAGCGATCTGTTCATGATGCGCACCAATGCCTGTCCTGAGATCCGAGGGACGCTAGACGTCCCAAGGCTCATCAAGCAGTACGACCTGCATGCTTGTATCGGTGTCAACAACATTGGCAATGCTTTTACGCCCCAAGGCTCGTGCGACCCACTCAGCTTGGCTTGTCAGGGAGTTGGCATATACCAAGCTGGGACTGCGAAAGACACAGAGATCCTCTATGAATGCGTCAGTACAAGAGCGAAGGCCGCGATAGGCGTTGGAGGCCAGACATTGAAGGACTCTAGCCTTGACATATGCACCGGAGACAAAGCAGACTTCGTTCTGTTTGGCGCTGCATCTCACGGCGACAGCAGTTGGCGAACGCGGAAGACTGTCAGTACGGCAGTGTATCTGCACGACCATTGCCTGGGCAGACAGGTGATCTGCAATGGGCAGATCACGAGATGAGAGCACTGGGGACTGGTCCTCTCTGGAACTGGCGGGCGTGCGGGAAGAAGAGGTGAGACATACAAACGCTAATGCCAAGAGCACGAGCGTTTAACTGCAGCTTGCATGCATGTGCAGCAACGTCTTTGCATATCTCCCTTTTCCCACCTTCTCGTGAAAGTGCAAACGTACATCGTAAACAAGTGAAGTACTAGCAGCAGAGGCGGGAGATCGTTGAGGAAGATATGCCCTACGTGCTCGATCATGATCAGTGAGTCTACCTCAAGATTCACCTGACCTTCACTTGCTAAACCCGCTCGTTGTAGCCATGGAAACGTCACTGGCGGGCACTACGTGCAAGAGCTGTGTCAGCGATCAATGCGGCCACAAGCGGCACACCTCGAAGCAAATTTTTATGATTCGAGAAGTCCTGCTTCATCCACCACCACCACCTCCGAACCACACGATATGGCGCCAACCTCATCGAGACCACGAGCACCTGACAGTCCACCTTCAACAAGCCGATCACAACCAAGTGCGCCATCGTCACGACCACGCCAGGCTCAACCGCAGGCCCGACAGATTCAAGCCCAACACTATGCGCCACGTCGACAGTACCAACCACAAACATATCACGATCGGAGCTTGCCAAGAACACGCCAGCCACAGCCACAGCGGACTTTCAATTTCAACCCCGCGGCGCGTTTCTATGAAGCGCCTCAGCATATCAATCATGAGGCCAGTCAGTCAGATCGGGTGGATGAGAGGATGCGGCGGCAGGATGGAGCTATGCGCGGAAATCAGCAGTACATGCTCCAGGCCCCCATGCGTGTTCGTAACCCCCTCTTCCAGCCCAGTGAACCATCGGGCAGAAGATTCTCGTATGAACCAGTACAGCAGTCGATCATTGTCCCTCGAGACGACTATGGTGTAGGACCCTTCGTATCTGCATACGATGCTAGCCTCCAGCAGCTTCAGCAGACGATGTCACCAACGACATACACCTCGCCTGTGGTCCACCCCAGACCTTCTCATGCAGCATCGAGGCCTGCTACTTGGGTCGAGCCAGTCCAACCGACTCCAGCAAGTTCTGATGCTGAAGCGATGGCAAGGCCTTTTTCTGCGATTCCGACCCCTATATCACAAGTAGAACAGGCTCGGCCTGCTCCTGCGAGTCCTGGACCCGAGAACTTGAAGCAGCTCTCCATTCCAGCAACGGGAGACATCGAGCAATATCGTAAGGCGATGGAATTCGTTCAGCGGTTTGGTCGTCACTTCCGAGACGACATGAACGCCCTTGCCACCTTCGAGGCACTTGTGCGGGCTTTCAACAACAAGACTCTTAACGAAGAAAACTTCTACGCGAATGTGTACAGTATCTTCCTGCGCACCGACTCGATGCACCTGTTGCCCGGTTTCGTCGACTTCTTCCCACCCAGCTGGCACGGTGACGAGATGAAATGGTTCAATCTTGCTATCGAAAATCATTACCACAAGGAAGAGGAAGCGAAGCGTGCAGGTGATGGCATCGACAGCTTCTCAACTTCATGTGAGTCAGCTGGTTCAAAAAAGAGGCGCCCCGTCAACGGCTTTTCTACATCGGATATCCTTCGTGGCGATGGCACTGTCGATCCACGTGCTATCACTAAGGTCTTTCCTACAACATCCCACGTGCCACCGACGCCAGCGCTGTCACCCGAGTCACTACCAGAGCAGTCTCGTGATATGACCCTGCAGTGCGCTGCTGTCGCTAGTCCATCAAATCGTGAAGTCTATGGTCAATCTCGCCCGCCATCACGCATTGTCAAGCTGAAGCTGAATGCGCCAACGAGTTCGGTCAGCGTCGAGGCAGCGCAAACGCAGGCTACCGAGTCCACTGCCGCTGAGAAAAAGCCCAGGAAGAAGACTTCACGTAGGTACTCCTCACAATCAAAGCCTGCACGCGCAACCACTACCGCTGGCGAGGAGTCAAACAAGCCCACCGTCCTGAGCAAGCGCAAGCGCTCCTCTTCAGCCAGGTTTGCAGACGATGCAGACGACTCGAAAGCCTCGAAGATTGGCAAGAGCCTCACCATGTCTGTACCTTCAAATGACCGCTCGAAGCGCAGAGCTACGCGCAGCACTGCCGCCACTTCCGCATCACCGTACGTCGAGAGCGATATCCCCGGAAAGGGCCGCCACAACTTCGGCGCCACCCGATGCACTGCGATCAAGCACTTCGGTCCCGTCTTCAGGACCCGTCGTGCCGTTCTCGCTCGTGACAGCAGACCATACATCCACCACGTCTGTGGCATTGGTTTCTCCCATCCAGGCGATGTCAAAGCTCATGTCCGCAAGGGCAACAGTCATGCTGGTTGTGGTGTAGAGAAGGACTGGGACAAGCATCCAAGCTGCAAGGCTGATTACCAAGCAATCAACTATGCTAAGGCTATGGATGGGTTTGTGGTTTTGGACAAGGAGAGTTGGGATCGGTTGGAGAACGCGATCGAGGCGGGGATGCAGTGGAAGAGGGAGCATCCGGAACTGGCCGCGAAGGAGAGGCCGTTGGGAAAGAAGAGAGGCAAGGACACTAAGAAGAGGAACACCTTGTCAACTAAGGAGAAGGTTGAGATTGCGGAGAAGGAGGCTTCTGAGCTCGGCGTCGACTCCGACAGCGACGGGAAGTTGTCCAGCATCAATGGCAGCGACCTCGGCGCTGATGGAGAAGTCGCCTCCGACTTCGATACTGCTCGCCTACGCGCAGTAATGTCAACCTCTGCCCCCCCTTCTGTCAATGCACAGATGGTCAATGCCGAGGATGCAGAAGCCGACGAGACTGCTGAGGCACCAGCGCAAGAGTATGAGTGGGATGGATACCAGCTTCGTGCAGCTGCTCTTGGTCTGCGCAAGCGTGCACGCCGCTAGATTGCGCGCCGAGGATATATATCCCCCCCCATGACACACTACATCTCCATGAAGAGACGAGGAGAACGATTGAATGACACTGGCATGAGGCGAACTAGGCATGACTGGCTTATTTATGCATGGGCGCAATTAGAGGATGCTGACACTTGGTGTCTTGACTACTTCGCTTTGGCGACAAGACTTGCAATGCCCCCCCCCTGGTGGTCTTGCGATAATCAGCTGCAAGGCATTGGCATGGACGGGACATGCGACTTGATTACATTCTGACTTGGCGCGGTGATTTGCCGTGTTTACCGTGACGTTTTACATAGAAGTGAAGAAAGCTGCCACTAGCAGCATCGCGAGGGATGGCGCCAAAATCGCCGCTCAATGGAAGCGTTTGTTTGTTCATAACATGAATATCTTCGCACGAGTCAGTGGCAGCCGGCAGGAAGGTGTCCTGGTTGACTAAATGAAGGAGATAGATACTCCAGACAATCGAGCCGGCCAGCCTTTTTTAAATAATGCACGCATGGTTCAACGCTCCTCCACCTCTTCATGCACCACCTTTAATCTATCATGCTTTCTCGACAAGCTCGTAGAGCTCTTCTGCGACGATAACCATCGATCTAGTGCTGTTGCCGTACTACATTGCACCAAAAACAAAATCAGTACAAACTCTCAAGAGGATTCTGTTGGACAAACGCCAACTTACTTCTCGTCGGGCAATGAGCTCTCGACAACACTATCAAAAGGGTTGCGATCCCGATTCTGACTTGAACTGCGTACAGGAAACGTAGTTGTAGTAGAAGGCGGTGTAGGAATCTGTTTGTCAAACTCACATTATCATCTGTATCAATATATACTGCCGTGTTGTTCATAGAGACTCATGATGGAGTCAATAGTGTTGCGGAAGCGTACCTGGACCAAAGGAGAAGTCTGCGCTTCTTGGATTGAGACGTCTTCCCCGCTGTAGGCGCTGACCCAGTCGTCAGCGTCGGGGTCTCCTCTGCCTTCATTCTCGTCTTCAAACTCGGTTTCACACGTGCTGGGGATCATGGGTCGTTGTTGCGTGCCGGACGGCACGTAGGTTTTGGGCTTGAGTTCAGGCATAGCTGGGTGTCGCACTGTCGTAGGTGAGGTGGGCTGGGAAAGATCAACTTGGGACCTTGCGTGCTCTAGGGCCAATGCGTAGAACTCACGATGCTCGGCATCTGTTGAGTCTTTCTCGTTGGCACCGGTTTCGGTGGCGTCCAGCTCAGACCATGTCTGCGTCTCGTGCAGTGGGAGTGCGTGCCGTGGTCGCAGTGATGGCAACACGGGGACGTTCGTGCCGGATGTCGATGAGCTCGAGGTGTCATTTGCGGACGTAGCCAACTCAACGGGTCTGGGTCCGCCGCCAATGCTCGTCCGCTCGATGCCATACTTGGCCAGATCTTGGTCCGCGTAAAGATCGGGATGCTGTGCCATATGGTTGTTGCCGATGTAAGTCCAGAATCGGTTCGTTCTCTGGTTTATGCTAGTGCCTACGTTCTCATTCTGATGCTGCGCGATCAGTGTCGCGAGGGACAGCTTTTGTGTCCCGTCTTCGATCGTCGACATCTTGTTCTGCGTGGCCTCCCAGTGGTCCACACTACCTCTGGCAGTGCCGTTCAGCGATATGGAATCAGAATCGGCATGCGATGACCTCAGGCGATTTATCGGATTCCGCAAAGACTGCTCAGAGCTTGCTCTGCCTGGTCGGCGTGTCGTTTGAGCAGATGCGTCTCCAAGCAAGACTCGCGGGAAGCCACTGATGGGAAATCCATTGGGTTCTAGGCCATCATGCGGCGACAAGAACAGATTAACAGATGTTGCTTTGTTCTCGTTGCGCAGCGGAATGTACACGTTCGGGAGACCAAATACGCAGTTATCGATCATGCCGCGAACAACATCCTCGGTGATTGTGATCTTGAAGGAAATGTCAGCTCGGTCTTGGTCAGGTCTGATGAGAAAATGGGGTTCAAAGTCCTCGCTCTTCCGGTCTTGAAGTATCTTGCCAAGCGCGCTCATCTCTTGGCTGCCATCTTCGTAGCGGCACGTCAGTACACCGGTGCATACTCGTTCGCTCCGCTCTGCTGTTGCCTTTGCCTGGAGGTCTAGGTAGAAGCACGATGCAACGAGTCTATGCGCTACGTTGCGCAAAGCTGCTTGGCGGTGTGCAGTCTGCAGACGCTTGCGTACATTGACCTGTAGAGATAGCATGTCAGACTTGCTGTCAGCTGCAGGCGGCTCACGATCCAGGTCCGGGTTGAATCTAATGAAGCGCCTTCCTTTAGACTCCGACTTTTCCTTGACAGCATAGTTTCTAAACGCTGCCCAGGCAAGTTCTGCTTCCAGCACATCGTCCACGCGGCGAGACTTCAGTCTTCCTTGTGCTTTCTTCGAACTATCGACTGGCAGCGAGGTGTGGCTCGAAACGCTTGGACGTCTGTCAGACAGCTTTTGGAGAATCGTGATCCGGTTCTGGCCTGTGCCTAGCGATAGGAACATGTCGGGCTCCGCCACATCGGGCCAGATGAGACGCCGTTCGCGGTCAGCAATGAAAGCTGGGTTTGGGGTACGCAGGCCACCATCCAGATAGGTCTTGCCATGGAACGTGAATGGTCGGAAGAAAGCAGGACTCGCCATTGCTGCAGCTGTGGCTTGATGTGTCTTTAATTCCATGTCCCGATCATGTGGTCGTTCGAACGAGTAGGCAGGAAACAGATCTTCTGGTCGTCGATAGCTGGCAAGGAGGATCGTCTCTTGGCCTGTGGCACTAGTGGCCGTCAAGGCTACCCGTGCTCCCTTACGACGCTTCTCGCTCGAGCTAAACAACTCATCGTCTTTCGTAAAAGCAGTTTCAAGTGCAGCGTGCAATGGCTTGGTCTTGTACTTTGGACCACTGCCAAAGAGTTGGGCGATATGACTGATGACCGGCACACCCTTCAGTCGAGGCATGAAGGCATGCTCACACAGCGCAGCAAACATATCAACACAAGAATCGACAGTGCGATCCTTCATCGACAGCGCAACCGCTATGAGACCGCCGGTGCCGGTGCCAACAATCAGGTCGAAGAACGATTGCACTGGCAGATATCCGCCCAATGATTGTTCTACCGCTCGCAGTACTTCCAATTGGACAATGCCACGAACACCGCCACCATCTAGCGACAAGATGCGTACACCGGCTCCAGAAGGTTTGAAGTTGACGACAGCGGGCTTCGCCCACCTTGTCGATTCGACGTGGAGTGGGCAACAAGACACCTGCACGTTCGACTTGATCTGCTTGCCATATGCTTTGATACATGCAGTGCAGAGGACGTGCCCGCAAGGTAGATGGTGCTCGCCAACATCCATCAAGCAGCAGAAGCAGGTAGCATGACTGCATATAGATGCCGCTGGGCCAACTGCCTCGAAGAACTGGTTCAGGTATTCGCCGTGTAAGTCCAGCGCTATTCGCTCTTCCGGTATCGCGTGGACATCCTCGCTGTGCGAGGCTTGCTCAAGCTCGTACTGAAAATCGCGCTGTATGCTACCGATCGCTGATCGAAGCTGTGACTTCCACTTTGGCAGAAAGCTAGCATCGAAAGCAGCTTGGTAGTCACCAGCAGCGATGATACCCTTCTCATCTTGATGGCCCTTCGGCTGGTGGCGTGCTTTTACGAGCATACATTGCCTGGTGCCGTCGGCGCTGATGAACGAGCAGGGATAGTGCATCTCCAGGTACTCCCCCATCGCCCAGTCGAAGAACTTCTCGTAGTTCCCGAAAAGTTCGTCGACTCGGCCTTTCCTGAAGCGGGCACAGTCCAGGAGTACGCACGATGCTAGCATCACGCTCAGCTTCTCGAAGATCCACGAGATTCTGCCGTGTTGGTGGTTCGGCTGCTGAGACATGATCGTCGTGCATAGTTGAAGTATGTGCCCGCCGAAGTCGTTTGGGATGGGATTTCGGAGCAGTGATATTTTCATGAAGTTGAAAGGAATATCGAGATGTTGCGTAAAGTGATCGAAACCACTCTGCAGGTAGACATTGAGCTCGTCCGCGTTGGTCAACATGCGTGCTCGACGCTTGCTGCGGAAAGATTCCTCGCAGTTCGCCTTGATGATGCCTTGTAGCTTTCCTATTTGCTCGTTGATGGTTGTATATCTGGGCTTGCTCGGGATTCGAATGACCTTGAAGGAGCTGTAGTATCGTAATATGAGGTCCTCAACAGAGTAGATGTGCTTTCCAAGCCCTCGCCAGTATTCTGCTAGCTCTCTGAAGCGAGGCACGCCTTCCACGAAATCAAGCGCGCCACGTACAGATGATAGGAGGCTCTGCGTGGCAAAATTGACATCCCATTCTTTGTCGTCGACACCAGGATCTGAGCCATTCAAGGCAACGATACAATGTGGCAACGCCGGCTGATTGATCGACTTCTCGAGCGAACTTGCGCCCCAGTCGAGCAACTTGCCAAGAACAGCAGATTGGAATGTCTTCGGATTCCTTAGCACAAAGACCACGCAATCAGAGAAAGTGTAAAGAAGCCTAGGATAAAGAGCCGTCACGGCATACTCTCGCTGTCGTGACTCCTCGGTGTTAGCCCACTCGATCGGTCGAGTGTAGACATTGCTAGCTTTCGACAAGGTCTTCGTGGCATCCGTGCTTTGCCTCTTGCGTGATCGAGCACCCAGTGGAATACGTTCCCCTCCCTCAAATCCTTCGCAGTCAGCATACAGAATTGGCAGTTGTTCGGTATGCGTAGCGGGATCCGCGTAGAGATGTACATCTCCAGATGTAGGTAGCGAATCATTCACGACGCTACCCACAATAGGCGATGGGAACATGCCTCGATGCTCTGCGTTGGCACTCTCTATCTCGTGGTTGACCAGCATCTTGATCAGAGTCGATTTCCCAGCGTTGGTAACACCAATGAAAGATACAATCTGCGGATACCGATTCGCCATACTCTCGATCGGGGAGATAAGCGACATAAGACTGGCATAACGGCCATAGTCCTCGAAGTTGGGTCGTCCAGAGAGATCTCTCGCCACGCCAAACCATTTCGTAGCTTCGTCTTCCTCGTGCATTCGTTGGATTTCTTGGGCGTCCCTCGTAGGATGCAGGATCCCTTTCAAGCGGCGCACTACGTGCGGACTTGTCCTCTCATGCGGAACGCCATCACGTCCTTTCTTCTTGGGCTTATGGGGTCCTTGGCGTGCCCAACAGTCGCTGCAATATGAGCTATCGCAGTCAACACAATGCCAGACTGGTAATTCTGGTCCATTACAACGATCATCCTCGCATTCCTCGGAAGGCTCGTCCTCGCAAGGCGACTCTGAGTCGCTACTGACTTCATGGTCTCTGTGTCTGAAGTCGGCTGTCATTTTGCTTGCCAGGGACGTCTTCCAGTATCCACCAGGCGGCGTAGCGCCGTCTGGCAGTTTCGACTTTCAGGGTAAGCTCTCAATCTGCAACATAACAAAGATGAAACGAAGCGCAGTCCAAATAAGCTATGCACGCGAGGAATGTCCTCTTACCAGAAATTGACAGCGAGGAAGAAAAGGGAAGACGGTCATGCATAGAGCCGTGAAAGTGTTGTTGGAAGTCCAGGGGGATGCGTTTCAGCAACGAATCGCGCGAGGACCCCACTATCGATAGTTGATCTTGCCGGC
Organism: Exutisphaerella laricina CBS 326.52; assembly: GCA_000504385.2. Classification (NCBI taxonomy): domain Eukaryota; kingdom Fungi; phylum Ascomycota; class Dothideomycetes; order Mycosphaerellales; family Mycosphaerellaceae; genus Exutisphaerella; species Exutisphaerella laricina. The sequence goes on from KZ106671.1 coordinate 26,318, forward strand.
TATAATGGTGGCGTTTAAGCGAGCCTGGTGCCGTTCCAAGACCCGAGTATGCATAGAAGCCGAAGACCAGTTGATGATACTGCTGCAGCTTCCCGAAATTTGGTTCGCGAACGAGGAAAACACACATGGCTGCTGTTCGCACAGCATCTGAGCAATCCTGTGGTTCATCTCAGGCATTGCATCTTGAGCAGGGAAGATCGTTGCTGCAAACGCTAAAGTTCACGCCAAAAGATGACTAGCCTGGCGATAGCGTGGCATCGGCTGGGGTATCCTGTATGAACCACATTATTGCCGTAACATCTGGACCTTCTCGTGCTTCCGTTTATTATGGAGTTCGTACCCTTTCCAGCGGCATGGTCATCCGCAGCCTTGCCCTTCCGTCCCGGTCAACGGTGTCCGAGCTGATGATACAGTACTCAGCTTCTGCATGCGAGTTGCCGTCCGATGCGGCTGTTCCTGCGCGACCTACTACTTTCGAGCCCGAGCGGTTGGCCTTGGAGATTGCATTGCGTGCTCCCGAAGCCACGGTCGCGCGTCTCGCACCATCATGATGGAATGTTGGTAAGATCTGGGAGACGAGGCAGTTGGGACAGTAAAGACCTGGCGTGAAAGAGTTGCCTCGTCACACAACAGCTCGTGGCTGGAGACACGAGACAATGTTGGACAGTCGGCCGGTCAATGCCATGGATCGGAACCCCAGAATAACCCACGCGCAGCGCATCTCGTATGCTTCCTCCGGATTTAGGGTGCCGGGATGTCTGAGGCGTTTCTCGGGAGGAGAGATGTAGCTATCGTCTGGCCAGAACTCTCCAGTTGCCCGAAGCCCTCGATGTGTATCTGGCACGCAAAAGAAAGGATAGCCACTACGGCAGGGAATGCTATGTGGTCGCCAGGGTACGAAATGTCAGATTCGACACAAACATTCCACTAGATGCAAAAAGCCCAAAAGAAGAGCAACAACGGCCTGATTCCAACAGACGCCTCCTAGGAGATATGATTTCGAGTCACAAGCTTTAGACCACTCTGCCACGTTGTTCAGCTTGTGGTTCATGGCTTATGCTGCAAAGACATGGGTAGCCACGAAAACCGAGCACCTGGAATCTGTGACCCGTGACTGCGATCGAAATGGGTCAACCCTGACTGTTGGATGTGGGATCATCACGCAGACAAAAGGTGAGGCCGTGAAGCCTCCCGCGCTGGGTGCATGCAACGATGCAAAGAAGACAACGGCCGGATTCGAGCACACGCCTCCTTGGAGATATGGTTTCGAGTCATGCGCATTAGACCACTCTGTCACGTTGTCTTCGATGACTGAAAATGCAATAAAGCTCAAGTCCAGTGTTGATTCCTATCGTCGGTGTCCTCACAGGTGAATAACCGGGACATGTCTGATATGCCTTCGCATCCGGCCCATAGTTGCCTCTGGCTATGGCAATATGGCAGAGGGGATACTGTGAACGGCCGCTAATTGTGTTTCTTCGGGAGTGTTGGTCCGAATCCAGGACTACGTACGTACGTACTGTCGTTCTGCTCGCCGTTCTACAGGGATACCCTCTAGCTCAGATGATCCTGGAGAAGCCGAGACGGGATAGACGGAAACTGCCGAGATCAATGGTCCTTTGAAAGCTCTCCCTGGACACTAGGCATCGTTCCAATAATGTACTATGTCGTAGCGTTCTGTCGTTTGTAGTCGGCCATGTTGAGCAGTCTGCCGTCGCGCTTCATCATCGTGCATCTCACGATTTTGCTTAAGCACCTTGATACTAATGCTTCCCATTCCAGTAGATGAAGGCACGCAAGGACGTGCAGTTGCTCATATCGACGAGTAGCAGGCGGCTTGAGCCGCTCTCTGATCGACCAACGACCGCACGCTAGTGCCTCGTGTGCACGTGATACGGCGAACTAGGGGGTATGGCAAGCAACGTCATCTTCTCACGTCAATCAATAAGTTAGTAGCTGCGAAGAGTTCCTCTTGCTTAATTCATTATTCCAGGCACGACTTCCACCCCCACTCCTTCTCAACAAAAGCCCATACAACTTCATGTATATCATGAATTGAACACGAATACTTTTGCAACACGATGGCGGACAGACTTCTTGATTGACACGTTGGTTGAGCTTCACGAGAACGTTATTGCGCAAAAACATGTCTATGCCGAACAAGCTGGCAGTACGTTGAAAGCTCCCCAAATCGCCCAACAATATGCCATTGACTCTCGTGTAGTCGTCGCCAGCCTTTCACTCCCTTGTCGGCGCGCATTCGTTCCTCCTTGGCCAGGCAACATGGCATCACCGACCCTCCTTTCTCCGATCTTCTCAACAGATCCGAGCTCTGTCTTCTACTCCTTTACTTCGTGAGCAGCAGACACCGGAGCAGTCGCAATCGCATTCGCAATCCCAGAGTTCTGCATCAAGCACATCGACACAATCGGCGCAAACGAGAAAAGAACCAGTAGCGAGGAGGAGTGCGAGCGGCACAGATGCTTTGGAGGACAGTCCCAATCAAAGCTTACCTCCGGGCTGGGAGGAACGTGCAGATTACAACGTGCAGCGGTTTCAGGATCTTCCGCACAGGTACTTTGGCTACAACCAGCACATAAAGGTCAACGAAGACTTCAAGGAGTCTTTGCGACAAGTGCTATGGCAATTCCGTGCACCTATACGATATGCCTTTGCATATGGATCTGGTGTGTTTGGCCAAAAATCGTCAAGCGGCAGTACTGGCAGCGAATTTAGTCCACATCCGAATCCTCCTAAGGCCGTGGAGGAATGGCAGAAAGGAGGCGCGAAGATCATAGACTTCATATTCGGGGTTAGTCATACTCAGCATTGGCACAGCCTAAACCTCCAACAACATCCAGAGCACTACTCTGGCTTGAAAAACTTGCCCTACAGCTCGGCAGTTGTCTCTTGGATGCAGGATGGCTGGGGCGCTGGGCTGTACTACAATCCGTACATTACGGTCAATGGCATCATGATCAAATATGGCGTGGTCAATCTGGACACATTGGCGCGGGACTTGACAGATTGGGATACTCTTTACCTGGCTGGTCGCTTACAGAAACCGGTCAAGATCTTGCGAGATGATCCACGAATCCGCCTTTCGAACCAGATCAACCTCGTTTCGGCACTGCGTACTGCACTGTTGATGCTTCCCGAGAAGTTCTCCGAACGCCAGCTATACGAACGCATCACTAGCTTGTCGTATCTGGGCGATCCGCGCATGCACTCCTTGGTAGCGTCCGAAGCGCCAAGCAAAGTGTCCAATATCGTCGGAGCACAGTTGCCAGGCTTCAGACAGCTTTACGTTCCGCTTATCGAGAATCTGCCGAATGTTGGCTTTACCGACTCACGAACACCACGAGAAGCTGGTTGGGAGAAAGAAGATGCAATTAGACACACTGGTACCATAACGAAGCTGGAAGATAATGTGTTGGGTGGCGAAGAAGGCTTAAGCCTGGCACAAGATCTGGATCCAGTCAAACGTGGTAATATGGTCCGCCGACTTCCGAAAGCGTTCCGACAGAAGCTCTACTACCACTACAAGAAGAAATTCGGAATTCCCGGTAGCGCATTCGACAACATCCTGGAACACACCAAGGACGACGATCCGCAGGGCTTCAAGCGACGAGAAGGTGGAGATTTTGAAAAACGCATTTCTGAGCAAAGTGATCTGCCTGATGTAATGGCGAAGTGTGTTCAAGGTACTGTCAGTTGGCCATCGACAATGCAGACCGTGAAGGGAGTCTTCACTGCTGGAATCACGAGGTCAATCAAGTATGTTTCCGAGAAGAGAAGTAAGGGAAAGCAAAAGGCGAAAGCGCAATCGGAGCAGTCCGAGGCCAGCACCAAGCCGAATGACGAGGAAGCCAAGGTGAAAGAGGCCGAAGCGGACAAAGAGGAAGAGATGGGCCTGAGGAAGGGTGCCTAAGGGACTGAAAAGCGCTGGAGGACACTTTTGATCACAGCATAGCGAGATGGAATCGGAAAGGAATTGTTTAGAGGGTCAAGATATATGGCTGGCGGCGCGCAAAAGGCGATGAAATCTGAGGCGGAAGTGCCCGAGGTCCTGCTGGACGTTTTCTTGTGTAGACATGTTAGACAGCTGAAGAAAAGCTGCAACGCTCGATAAGAGCTTAAGATGAAGTTATAGTTTATCTCAGTTTCAGACGCTTCTCGCAGGCTCTACGTAATGTCATATCTAAATGAAATTGCACGCTAGTCTAGATTTGTACTGTCAGTAGCTATCTCTATATATTAGTAAAGATATACTAAGGAAATAAAAAAACGACGTAATAAGCTATTAAGCACGGCTCTAATA
>AWYE02000492.1:0-76762 GCA_000504385.2 Exutisphaerella laricina CBS 326.52
TAACCTTAATTCTCGTAGCGAGTCTAAATCTAAGATAATATATAAGCTCCTCTACCGACTCCGCTTACTATACCCCGCTATTTATTTATAAAGTTGTCGTTATATAGTAGTGTTTATGGCCTACACTACTGCTCTGGAACGTTCTGCAGGTAGTGGTGGTAGTAGTAGTAGTAGTATAGTCCTTTAGAGAGTGCACATCTTCTTCTGATCGTGCAAAGTTATCCTCGAGCAGTAGGGTGGTTGGTCGATGACAAAGCATTGGCAGTGCCGGAGCAACACCTCCTTATTATTCCGTAGAAGTGCTGAGGAGGGGTTGTAGTATATGAGGTACCAGCCAACAGAGGAGCTGTGGAGCTTACCTCGGACGTCATCTAACGAGCAGTAGGACATCACTTCTGCTTGGAGTACTGGGGAGGTCGTGATAGGAGAACAAGCTAGTTCACTGACCGAGATGGCAGACCAGACAATCAAGACTCATCACTCTTTCCTGCAGGAGAACAACACGGAAGTCTCTTCAGGTGGAACAGTAAAATCCTACAGCCATGACACTGGCTCAGGTGCCGTGCTATGCATCATTCATGGTTGGCCTCAGAGCAGCTACATGTAATGAGTGCTCGTCCCTGTCCAATTTCAACACAACAAGCCCTGTACTGACAGCACCAAAAGGTGGCGCCACGTAGTCGCAGACTGGAAAGACAAAATTTCACTCTTCGTGGTAGAACTCCCTGGGTACGGCTTCAGCTCTCTCCCGCCAAAACACGACAAACGCACAGTCGGCAAGCTCATAATTGAAGCCCTGCAGCAAGTCTTCTCCAAGAAGTCCCGCCCAATAATCTGGTGCGGCCACGACCGAGGCGGCCGCGTGGGCCACCGCCTCATCGTAGACAACGATCCCTCCCACAACATCACCTCGGCCATCCTAATCGACATCGTCCCTACAACCGAGCAATGGAAGGTGTTCAGCAACCACTTAGCCAGCCAAGCCTACTACCACTGGCCCTTCCTCGCCATTCCCACCGCCCCACAACTAATCGAACGCATGGGCGGCGGCGAGTTTGCGCGCGTGAATCTCGACCGGGCCAAAGGAGGCAATGAAGCCGGAACAAAAAAGTTCATGGAACACGATGCCGTGGCGCACTATGCCCACCAGTTCAATAATACGGAGTGTGTAGCAGGGAGTTGTGGCGATTATGCCGCTGGAGCAAATGAAGATGTGGTGGAGCAGGAGAAAGATCAGAAGGCAGGGAGAAAGGTTAGTGTTCCGTTGCTGGTTATCTATTCGGCGAGTAATTTGGGGCGAATGCATGATGTGCCAAAGGCGTGGGCGGACTGGATTAGTGGGGAAGAAGGAAAGGTGAGGTTTGAGGGCATTCCTGATGGGTTTGGACATTATCTTCCCGAGGAGTGTCCCGAGCGGGTAACGCCGCTTGTGTTGGAGTGGGTGGAGAGGTATGGACAGAGGTAGGGTCCGCGCATTTTGATCTGTACAGTTTTGGGAAATACATTACAGTCCACTAATGCGGTGTCTAAATTGTCGTCAAACTGTCGTGAGCTCATCCATGAACTTTTGAAGGGTATCCAGTATTGCATGTTGGCTGCTGGAAGCCAATGGTCCATCGCACGCTGCCCATGATGACGACCATAAGGCAGATGCCGCACACGATACTCGCTAATGCGTAGAAATAACCATGCTTGCGCTTCAAGCCGTTGATCTCGAGTACCCAGGTACTGACTGTTGTGAGGCAACCACAGAAACCATCCATAACGCCCTGCAGTACTTGACATCCAACGCGGCCACCACCGGCCAGACCGGTTACGCCAACGCCAACGTGCTGAATGTCGTAGCACATGCCTTCCACTGCTGTGCCAAACATATTCACGGCGAATGTCCCCAAGGGAAATGCAGCGACCAGCGGATTGAGCTTCAAGCTTGCATAATACCGCAGGAGACAACCCAACGGTGCGAATACCAAGGCGAAGGTGACCTCGCCTCGCCATGTCTCATTCGCCCAAGGACCTCGTGAAGCAGGACCTCCCGGTCGGTCTGGTGGCCAAATACTCAAGAACACTGCTCCAACCCAGCTGCCTAAACCCAAAAAGACCACGAGCGGATCCAAGCAACGGCGTGTGAAACCCACTGGCATCGAAGGCGTGGATCGTTCCAGTAGGATGGCGGTGTGTGCACCAATAATGAGACCGCCAAGCGATAATGCCAAAGTCAATAGTATTACGGCGACCAACGCTTCAAAAGAGTACCCGCCACTGCGGCTCAGAGTCTGAGACGGTTCTACGACGCCAGCCGATGATGCGTATGTATGATATATTGGTGCCGGCAAAGAGTTCGACAGCGCCAAGAAGAAGTCCCTCGCAAAGCTGGAGAATGATGTGAAACTGCCACAAAACCCTGTTGCCAGACCGATGTACAGAGGGATGGTTTTCTTATGTTTCGTCAAAGTGGCCCTATCCAGCTCGGATGCGTCCGTTTGCTTCTCCACGGCCAAGGCTGCTTCGTGCGTTTCGCTTTTGAAAAGTCCCTGATCTTCAGACAAGAAGCCCATAATGTAGGATCCGGCCATGTTAGCCCATATTACTGGAGTTGTCACTGGTGCACCAGGGTAGAATGTTAGCCACTGTACGCCGAGCCGGGCCAATGTTCCGAGTATGGAGAAGAAGATCAGATATGAGACGATGTATAGATGCCTCAGCGATTGAGGCACGGGAGGTCGCGAGGACATGAATTCCTTTGGATGCCGTCTCGAGTAAGGTCGGTCGCCTGACGACTGTGATCGGGTTTGATCCCCAGGTTCGGCATCGGCACTCGGCTGGTTATCGTCGTTTGATGGCACTCCCATGTTGGCAGAGGAGCGCTTCTCCCTGGGAACGGGCGGTAAGGCTGCGAGCTCCGAGAGATCCACGTCACGACTATTTGCACCACTGGGTCGTCTTCGTAAGGCATAGGGCTGACTGAAGTTTCTGACATGCGGGAGGTAAGCAGCACCAGGGTCGTCCGGCTGCCTTCCACGTTCGCCTCGTTCCTCGAGTCGGGGCCATTCATCCTTGGACGGTATAGGCGGCGGCATCTCGTGGTCGACTATATCTCCATCATCGCCAGAGGACTGGTTACTCGCACGTCGCTTGCTCTTCGACTTGGCGGATTTAGAGGAGTGGGAGTAGCTCGTCTGCGATTCTCCCGAGATGGGCCTTGAACGCCTGCTGCTTATGCGTTGCGAGTCGTAGTAGCTTTCTCTGCGACTTCTGCTGCCGACCGTGCTGGTGGATGGCCTTCGCACATACTCGTGGCGAGCATCATCGTCGAGTATGATTTCGTCTGGGAGGGGTTCGCTTGCATCGGCGCTGGCCCGCTGTGGTCCTCTGTAATAATGTTGCGGCTGCTGCTGCTGCTGCTGCTGCTTCTGCTGCGTTTCCGGGTCTAGTCGTGCAGACATGGTGGTACCGACGGGTCTATCCAGATGGCAAGGGTCAGACGCGAGACCGGCGGTACCTCAGCTTCCGCTTCCTTCACTCCCGTTCTGGTCCTCTTGGCATGGATGCCACCTCCTACCGTATTGTACTCTGATCGCTGCTCTTCATCGATGCTGTGTTGTGTTGTGTTGTGTTGTGTTGTGTTCTGTTCTGTTCTACGTATCGAAGTTGGAGGACTCCTGTACGACGAAATAACAATGGAAAGGAGCGCGTCGAGGCATGGATGCATGCATAGGCCAGACACCCGCCGCCGCCGCCGCCGCTGCCGTTGCAAAGCATGGAGGCGCGCTAGCATCACAGGCCAATTACCCTGCCGTTCCTTGCCGAGTCAGAGGTGTGATGCTTCCTCCTTCTTCTCCTTCATCAAACAGAGCGCCCAACGTCCAGCTTGTATGCTCGGCATCACATCAAAAGCGTAAGGCAAGGCAAGGCAAGGCAAGGCAAGGGAGACGTGTTCCAAGTCACGTGCTGCGTGCTGCGTGCTGCGTGCTACTGATGTTGTCACGCTCGCTTGCAACACGTTCGAACGGTTTCGGACTTGGCCGACGTGAGAGCTGTAGAGGGAAGTACGCACATACGTAGGGGGGGGTAACAGTAGTCCTATCGTGCCACGAGATTGCTATCAACGGCACGACCTTGTTTGGCCTATCACTGAATCAATCAATCAGTCAATCAATCAATTCATCAATCCATCAATTCATCAATCCATCAATCCATCCATCAATCACTCACTCACTCAATCACACAACCGTTGCATACGTACAAACCATTGCATGACTTCTTCAATTCCACTTGATTTACAGCATACAGAAACCCCCTCGAGCGAGTCCCGCCATGCCAAACGTACACATCTCGAAGCATCCGTGTGCGCGGGGCAAGCTCTCACAACTGCGATCATCATCTACCAACGCCAGAGATACGAGAAGATTGATCCACGAAATCGCAACGATCGTCGCTATCGAAGCCTTCGCTCAAGGCCTCTCCGTCCAGCAGACTGGCACTGTAAGTTGCGCTGCGTTGCGACCTCGTGGCCCCCGTCATCATCGCTCGCTCCCAGCCACCATCGATCGGCTGACCACGCGGACAGGACACGATGAGGCTGACACGTTGTGTTTCCAATTTAGGACCAGTCTCCCCTTGGCTATGAATACACCACAGAGGACATCTCGCCCACCAACATCAGTCTCGTACCTATCCTGCGCTCTGGTTTGAGCATGGTCGAAGCGGTGCAATCCCTCCTGCCATACCCGGTATCCGTTCATCACCTTGGCATGTACCGCGAGAAGAGCACGTTGCAGCCGGTGGAATACTACAACAATCTGCCATATCACAAGGCCGGCGAGGAATCGAGCGTTCCCGAGCTGGCTGTCATCGTGGATCCGATCATCGCGACGGGATCCACTGTATGCGCTGCCATTGAGACGTTAAGAGACTGGGGCGTGAAGCGCATTATATCATTGTCCATTCTCGCCAGCCAGGAAGGCCTCCAGAGAGCTGCAGAGGCGTGGCCGGAAGGCGTGGAGCTCTGGGTCGGAGGTGTAGACACAGAGACAGATCAGCGAGGCATGATCAAGCCAGGATTAGGTGATATAGGTGACCGACTGTATCTGACATTGGGCAAGTAGCAGCGTGCTTGTGCATACTTATCCTATGATTGCCATCATCATCGTCTGCTGCTTTCATCCCGCTGTACCTCGATCTGCAAACACAAGCTGCGAATCTATCTCGCCCACATCCTCATACCCACAATACTCCATTGCTCCCTCTCGCAACACCGGTGTAACACGCACAAACTCCACAGGCTCCTCAAGCTCAACCACAGTCTCAAATCCATCCTTCGCAACCCGTTGAATGAAATGCTCGCTCTCAATCCCACCCGAAATCTCCCAGTCCACCACCTCCGTAGCCCCATTCCAACTAACAAACACACTCGATCCACTACCAGGCTTCTTCTCCTCGACCGAGTCCTTCAGCACCACCACCGACGGCCTCGTATTGGGACACCCTCTCCAGTGATGCTTAAAAGCCCGATAACTCAACGTAACATGGCTTGGCTCCGAAGAATAGAACGAATCCCCCCCGCCCTCTCTCGGTGTATCTCCAAACTGCACAGTCATTAACGGTGTTGTCCCGTCCGCGGAGAATTCTTGTATGACTGGAATCCAACCTTGACCTTCCAACACATTACCGTTGCCGAGCTTTTGATGGCTTCCTTGGGCCGTGGCGTAGACCGGCCCAGATACGTTCCAGAACTGCTCTGCGAGTGTGAAGGTTTTGGATGTGAAGTCGACGTTGAGAGTTTTGCCTGACGTGGCGGTTCTGTTAGCGTCGTCTATGGGGCTGTTGTGGTTGTCGTGCAGACGGATCTGGAGGCTCAAGAGCGCTCCTCCTCCTCCTCCTCCTCCTCCTCCTACTCCGGTGGTGGTGGTGCTGTCATATTGCTCGCTGCCGCGTACAACGCGGATGTCGTGTTGGTAGCGAAACGAGGCCGCGGAGTCTTGGGGGACTAGTATGGTACTCTGCTCCTCCGCAATGATCATGCGACTGGCGTCTTCTTGGCCGCGGATGCGCCAGAGTACATTTCCAGAGCGGTCGATTGCGATTGCGCTGCTGAGGTAGCGGGAGCTGATGATGTAGCCGACTTCTGCGCTGTCTTTGTATGGCTTGAATGGCTCCACCGAGTTATGATGGCAGTATCCCCATGCTGTGCTCTGATTCTTGCCATCAAAGCCTTCGCTGCCGATAGGGTATACCGACGCATTGAGCGGGATTTGATCGAGATGATCAAGCGATCGCCACGAGAACAGCACTTTGTTGGTCTCGATGTCTATCTCGTAGACATGCGCGTCTACGACCCAGCAGTCGGAAGGTCCTGGCTGTCCTGTCTCGTAGTACACTGTGGTGCAATCTGTCTGCGTCACGTTGTTGCCCAATACCAACACAGTGCCATGCTCGGTCAAGTAGGATTCGTGAAGGTCGATGTTACTGTCGTAGGTGGTCCCATTAGTAGTCAGGAAGGCCGTACTGGTACCCTCGGAGAAAGGCGGTATTTCTCTCAGATTAGTGTCGTTCAACGTGACATTATGCAGTTCTTGATAGTGTTTATCCCAGATGATGATGTAACCATTGCCCCTCCCAATCGGTTCACGAAATGTCGTCCCGTTCCAGCTTACCAAAACATCTTCACCTCTATACTGTTGAACGCCAAAGTTACCCCCATAGGAGCCTATAGGACCATTCCAGATGAGAGATCCATTGTTGTCCATGATCAGTGGCCCTTTCTGCCACATGGAACTGCCAGCGGGGGAGAAGAAGAGGAAACCATCGTATAATCCGCAGTGCGTGTTGTTCTTCCATATCGTCAATTCAGGAGGATGTAGACCTGGCTCGGAGGTGAAGTTCTGGTAGGGCCATGTGTACTTCTTCGCCGGAGTCGTTGACTGTGCTCTTAAGCCTACTCCAAAGACAGTCAAGAAGACGACCGGCACGAATGCATTGAGAAGTCTGGAGCCCATGCTGGAAAAAGACGTGCTGCCACCTTTGTCGCGGGTAGACAGACCTTTCTGCCGCAAAAGAGTGCCACTCTCTAGTCCAAGCCGTTGTCTCGCCCGCCGTTTAAAGATTACGATGACCCCGGAATGCGGCTACATTGGTAACTGGAAGATGATGACTCTCACGAAACATGAAATGACTGGGCAAGGATGTGGTATTAGATGATGTCCATGGTGCCAAGACGACCAGGATGCCCACTTGTAGTCTATATGGGACAATGGCACACTGAAGTGATGATCTACTATACAACTAAATCAGTACGTCGTGTTGGGTATCTTCCGCGAAAACACAAGACTACCGTTCGCTCAATGCAATGCTCGAACCTATTGAGTCCAATCGCTATGCAATTCCTTTCCGCCCCATGTAGTCGAATGCATTTACTGCTCCCTGGGAAATTCATCAGCGAGCTGCAGCGATGCCTTGACATTCATGCTCATCAGCTCCTGGATGAGCAATTTCGCAGCGTAAGGCATGGTCATCCGGACGACAGATCGACTGCTAGAGCAGCTCTGGCACCAGTTGTTGTAGCCCATCATGCCGCAATTCTGGCACACATCAACATCGTGTGCATCAGAACTGATCATCAAGCGCTCTAGCAAGAGCTGACTTGCTCCATATGCGATCAGGCAGTCGCGTTCCATCTCTCCCAATCGCAGACCTCCCTGCCTCGAACGACCTTCGGTAGGCTGTCTTGTCAAGATCGCCCTCGGGCCAGTCGAACGTGAATGCATCTTATCTTGCACCATGTGCTTGAGCTTCTGGTAGTAGATCGGGCCAAAGAAGACGTACATCGGCAAGCTCTCTCCGGTGATACCGGAAGTGAGGCAGTCCTTTCCGGAATAGCTGAAGCCGTGCTTGACCAGTACTGAACCCATGTCTTGCACTTTGCTCCCTCCAAATGCAGTACCGTACTCCTGTTTGCCAGCAAGAACACCAGCTTTGCCGGAGACGAGCTCCAGCATTTTACCCACCGTCATACGTGATGGGAATCCATGAGGATTCATGATGATGTCCGGTACCACGCCTTGATCTGAGAACGGCATATCTGCTTGTTCGGCAAGCAATCCAACGACGCCTTTCTGTCCATGCCGCGAAGAGAACTTGTCACCAATCTCCGGTCGTCTTGTCTGTCTTGTTTGTATCTTGATAATGGTACTGTTCGCCTCATTGACCGTGATCATTACTTTATCGGCATAGCACGGATCTGGTAGCTTGTAGGACATGTGCTGTGGCGACCATTTCTGATCTCTGGCAGAGATAGCAGTTGCTTGATTTACCGGCTGCTCCTTGAGCATGTACATGTCGGAGTTCTCCAGCTCAACGCCAACCTCGACAATGCCGTCTTTGCCAACCTTGCGGTGCCTCGCGTTGTTCTTGTCAGGGTCAGCCATACGGTCTTGTGCGCCATTGCCGTAAGTCTTGAGCGGCATGCTGACTTTCTTGAAGACTTGGCAACGTCCAAAGCCGCGATCGCAGGATGCCTTGTTTAAGACAAGAGCGTCCTCGATATCGTAACCAGAGTAAGACATGACAGCTACCACGGCGTTTTGACCTGCCGGAAGCTTGTCATATTTCACGAGCTCTATCGTCCTCGTTGTGACCATGGGTTTCTGAGGGTACACCATGAGATAGAGCAGTGTGTCGATTCGAGTGAACTGGTTGTAAGCTATAGCACCAATTGCTTGCTTACCCATAGCACATTGCTGGTGGTCGTTAGCATCTGATTCATAGTCGAATGGTAGCAATATACTAACGTATGTGTTACGTGGAGACTGGTTGTGGTGTGGGTATGGGATTAAGCCCGCCACCGCGCCAAGGATGGTGAATGGCTCAACCTCCAAGTGCGTCGTGTGTTCGTCTATATCCTTCTCGTAGACAGCAATGTTGGAGTCATTCTCTTCGTTCACGTCAAGATATTCAACGATGCCGCGTGAAAGTGCGTCGTCAAAGCCCATGGAGCCTTTCCGGAGGGAGTCAAGAAATCGAGCAGTGACTTTCGACTTGCCGTTTTCCACGACGATCAACGGACGGCACACGCGTCCTTCGTCTGTGGCAATGTGCACGCCGTTGTGATGATGGTTGATGAAGATGCTGACGAACTCCGAGATTCTGCCCATTCGCCTGAACTTCCGAAAGCCGTTTAGAAACTGCTTAGGCTGCCGGGTGAGAGCAGCAGGAGTTCCATTGATGAAGATGATGTAGGCACCGTCACCATACATTTCGGATCCAGAAGCAGAAGTAACATCTTCAGCTCCCAGTACGTACATTATCTTTCTGACTGGGGCTTCCTCATCTGCTGTTGTGATATGCGTCATCAGGGCTAAATTCTTGACCAGACCGCACGCTTCTCCTTCTGGAGTGTCAGAAGTGCAAAGCATGCCGAATTGCGACGGCTGCAGTGCACGAGGGCCAGACACCTTTCGGGTCTTCTCGAACTGACTGGTTATTCTGGTCATCATGCCAAGCGCACTGATGTAGCTTAGTCTGCTCAATACGTGGGTCACACCTGCTCTGTCCATGCGGAAACGTTTCAAGGTCCAGTTACCGGTAGAGATTGCGCGCTCCATGCCACTAGTAATACGGGCATCACACTGCTCGATGATGCGTTGCGGGTCAAATTCGGCTGTAGGATTTGGCTTCTTCAGTGTCTTGTCCATCGAGATCTCAATCTGTCGAAGGCAATCCTTGAACAAGTCTTCGAACAGCAGAGCCAACATTTGCCCAGCCAGTTCCAAACGCTTGTTGCCAACGTAATCACGATCATCGACAAGTTTTGGATCATTCATTGCCATGAGTACTCTTCGAGTCATGAAAGCAACATAGAGCGCCTTCGGCCGGAAGTTCATGTCTTGCACCTCGACGTGCGGGATGATTGTACCAGCCAGCTTCTCCATGGCCTTCTGCTTCGGAGTTTTGTACGGTGAATTTTTGTTGGGAGCATACTTCTCTGGCTTGAGCCGGTTGGAAATATAGTCCAGACCTTGTTCCTGAGTGAAGACGCTCTCGATGGCTGCCAGCTCCAGATTCGGTGCGAACTCGTCCTGGTACTGTGCATCCTGGCCGGCCGCAAGCAGCAGTATCTCGTGGTCTGACTGCACTCCCATTGCCCGTAACGCTATAGCCACAGGGATGTCTTCGGTCAAAGAATTGTGCTTGAGGTAGAGGTGGCCCTTCTTGAGTACGACGTATGTCTTCGTCTTCACGTTGGCGGTGTGACTGGTGACTGAAGCTTGTATCATTCCCTTGAACGACTCAACGATGATGCGGTTCTTGCTGAGCTGTTCTTGCACAAGTATGACTTTTTCTTGCCCTCGGACAATAAAATAGCCGCCGGGATCGACAGCGCACTCATTCAGCAACGCCATCTCCGATTCCTTGCGGTTGCTTAACACACATCTAGAGCTCCGTAGCATCATAGGCATGCGGCCAATTAGGATGCCAGTCTTCCGAATGAGACCAGACTGCTTCGGATAGACGTAATCCACGTATATAGGTGCTGCATAGGTCATATCTCTGAGTCGGCACTCATTCGGCGTTACCCCGATGCTGACATTGCCTTTGGTCATGTCTTCCAGTCGAGCAGGCTTTCCCACTCGGATATCGGTAAATTTGATGAACTTTCCCTTGAACTCCTTCGAAATTATAGTCTCGTTCGCCTTCAAGATCTTCTTCAACTCGACATCGCAGAAGTAATCGAACGAGTCAGTATGTTGTTTGATCAGGCCTTTGACACGCAAGAAAGCTGGCAGAAGGTTCCACTTGTCCTCTGCCGTGTTGATGGGATCGGTTAGGCTCTTGGTGTAATAGAATGGGCCGAGAAGGGCATCAATCTCATCCCTGGCCACCGGCGGCTTCTTCTTCGTGCTGGCCTCTGCAGATGCTGCATGATGAGCTGCAACAGTGACCTGGTTGCCCGATGGCGTCTTTGACTTGTCCTTCTCGGCCACTTGTGGCGCGGCGGTTGTGCGTTTCCTGGCCGGTCCTTTAGGAGCAGCAACCTTCACATGGCTTAGTTTTCACGCATTTTGCTTGGCCCAGATATGCCTACTTTCCGCTCACTCCCGCCCACCTCAACAGGGCCAGTTTTCTTCGTCCTTGGCGGCATGTCGTTTGGCAGTCATGAGCAAGTTTTTAGGAGATCACTTGTTGGCGAAGACGATGAAGTGCAGTTGTAGTTTTTGAAATTGATGAACCCTCCACCGCTGACTTAGGATGACTGAGCTAAGTTAAGCGAGGAAAGAAAATGCCTCAGGCTGCTAGCTGTTTGCCGCCTCATTTCCTATACACATGGTTACTGCACTTTGCTATCCTCGACACAAGCTGTCCTCATGTGTGTTGTCTGCTCTCAATCTTTTCGTCAATGAGCGGATGTCTAGTCTGCGCGAGGAAGCCAGAGATGTTCAACACATCCTACGTTGAAGGCCATCAAGCTCCGATGGAACATTGATTGGCGGCTTATATGCTGGGGCGCCCGAGACAAGGCCCCCTACGGCTACCCACCAAAAATCTCACAACCTTCAGACTTGCATTGCACCTGCAGAAGTGCGCGGAACGGCTTGTTTCAGGCACCAAGCACCGTACTCTGCGCTCGCGTACAGCGCGGCCGGCCGGCTGGCTGGCTGTCTTATGTCTTATGTCTGGGGAGCCACACCCAGGTTGTGCAGTGAGAGTCGTGAATACTACCCCCTACTTGCAGACGAAAGCACATCGGCTCCACAATGGACTCCCCCCTCCCCTAACTTAACGTACAGCACACCGCTCTCTAGACGATCAACAATACGTAGAATCATCCGATATGCTGCCACTTCAACGTGGTACTGTGGCATCCACAATCTCCCGAGCTATTCGATCCAAAGAGCTACTACGTGAAAGCTACGCTGAGCCATTTCACCAGAAACACCTAAACCCCATCGGTCGAGTGGACACTGGACGGTGGATTCGCGAGGCCTGGGAAGTGCTTGGTAGGTACATGAAACGGATGTCCGTGAATGCAAGGGTCGCGGTCAAAGGGTGCAGCAGACCGCCGCACGAACGCATAGACAAAGCATCAATCGCTGCTGGCGGACTGGCCTAGCCCGCGATTGGCCGAGCGGATCATAAAACTCCAAGTTCTGGCTCTTCCAATAGCAGGGTCTCCCCGCTAACATGGCGTGTAATCGCTCGGGAACAGGTCCCTGTACGCAAGCCAAATGCGTACTGCGCGTCCACAAGCCTTCCAGGTGGCCGCTGCGAAATATTGTACAGCGCTTGCTTTGCGCCTGCAGCAGTAATGTCCTGTACTGTCTTGCTGTGGTCCTGTTCCGCCTGTTCGTACGTGGCTGTTGCCGCAAGTTGGGCCCTATCGTGCTAGTTGCCTTGAGAGCTCGCCAAGACCCGGAGCAGCTTCTCCCAACAGCAATCCATCGGCGACGGCAGAGCGACAATCCAGACTACTACTACGCGCATCGTAAACCCCACCACCTCTCTGACCTTGACTCGTCGTCCTCCCCTGCGCGCGCATTCTTTCGTCTGTCTTTTTAGGAGAGTCCTACCTTGTTTCGTGCTGTACAGACCGACCAGAGCATCTATCTTCCTGTATTATTACCCCATTGGCTTGCGAACGCATTCCCAGGTCCTGCGGCCCGTTTCGACTTCAAGGTATGGTATCGTGCCCTTTCCGGCTCCCCGTGCCCATGCCCTTCAGCGACGGGTACTGACGTGTATATGCTGACGCTCTCCAGCAGATGGCGTTCTACCGCGGACCGCAGTCGCCTCGAGAAGAGCAGTACCTCTCGAACCCTCTATCACCGCCGCAGAGAAATCAGAATAGGTGGAGCGCCAGCATGGCAGGAACGAACGATGTCAGAGGAGCATTGCATCGAAGATTCACAACGAACACCGTGCCTACGCTCTCGCCAATAGCTCAACAGCGAAGGCAGGCCGCCGGTGGAGATGGTCAGCATCAGGTGAGTGCTTTCTGTTGTAGCAAGATCAAGAATGAGGAGAGATACGCGAGGGAAGGCACAACAAATTCCCAGCAGTGGAGGACCGCAAAATACATGGGCAAATGCCTGGATCCAAACGCATGTTTTGCTTGGTTGTGGTTGGGCAAGATCAGAGGTCCCAGCCGGATCCTCGACACCACTTTGACTACCAAAGAAGCCGTGCATCTTCTATCCTACTGGCGAACAACTATTCTTGATGATCAAAGCAACACCCCAGATCTCCCTGAGAAGCTTCATGGTGCGACTGATCCTTCGCGCAGCCGCATGCACAGAACAGAATTGCAGCCGTAAGTGCTTCATCATGTTCTGTAGTCCGCTTTCTGTGAGGCATACGGAAGGTGCAAACCGCAGTATGGACACCGCCAGTGGCTGCTTAGAGACGGCACGTGGTCACCGGAAGGCAACACGGGCTTCGTTTGACTGTTCGCAAACGCATCTGTGGCACCAAATAGCGGACCCGATACTGAAGAGAAACGAACGAACCCGATGGTCATATTGCTTGGCACCACCTCTTGCCCTTTTCCGGACCTCATTGCTCAGATTCTGCACGATCCCAGCGGGACCTTTTGACGATAACCATCACCGAGGTACTTTCACGGATGCTTGCCCGTTGTGGTCAGACTGGAGAAACGGACTGGTATCACTTAGTGCCGGAATCCTCGCTGATAATCACATTCACAGTCTGAGCGCGCGGCTCGCCACTACGAGAATCTCCTTCAAGCCCAGCGCAAGATACAAGAGGAGCTGGAGAAGGTTGACGCTGAGACTCGCCGAGAGGTCGACGAAAATATTCGCCACGAGCAAGCTGTCACTCAACTCTTCGCGCAGAGTGAACCCACGACGCCGCCCGAATACCACGTCTATCCTCAGAGCTACTCTCGACCAAACTCGAACCGCTACTCGACCGCTAGTTTGACGTCACCTCCAGGTGTTGTTACAAGGCCGAATCGCTCCAGCACGCAGCTCACTTCACCATCCGCTGGTTTTGCTCGGATTTACAACTCCAACAACAACTCTAATATACCATCACAATCCGTTCCAGGCTCGAGACGCCAATCGGACGGCGAAGCTGACGACGACGAGTTACTGTACAACTACAACAATAGCATTCGACGCGCGGCAGCAAAGTAAGTGATTCTATTCTTATTGTGGTATTGTGCAAATGCTTGGCATATTTGCAAACCAGCGCAATTGAGACTTCTTCCAATTGTCGGTGAGCTCCAAAATCACTCAAGCCATCAAAACACGCTACAATACCACCCTATTGTGCTACAAACCACAATGCATTCTCATTGAGGTCTGGCAACAATAGCATGTGCTTCAAGCAATTCCTATATATCACCAGCGTCCCCCTTTGAATTTTAAACTAATACTTCACTTCCTTCAGCCCGAATCGCAACTCTATGCCAATCACCTCATACGACCGCAAGAGAAACACCACCGAGCTCGTGCTTGGCCCTGTGAACACTACTGGCTTTCTTTTTGACGACAACGACAAACATTCGACTCAGCCAAAGTCTAACAAGACTTCACCACCTGACACGAAGACTTACTTGCAAGTGCAGCACACTGCAGACGGGTTTCCGAAGCTCATTCGTCGTGAAGAGAACGGTGATCTGTCAGTATCTGCAGCACTTGATCTGGCGTCTCCGGCAGACGAGTTGCAGCAGCTAACCGATCGAGCTACGGCTTCCCGTCACCGCATCTCTTTACCACCAAGCGCATTGGGCGGTAACATGAACATGCAACCACTGAATAGCATTCTGGCGAACGTCAACGACGGTCGATCAGCTGCAAACAACCGTCGCTCCGTCGAGGTGCACTTTTCCGCTGAGACGAAGCGTCCATCCTTGTTGGCCTCACCGCCACGTGCAAACGGTTCACACTTTGCATCATCATATTCCACCAACGACATCTTCACCCTCAAGCAGATCAAGGGCGAAGCTACTGAAAGCGGGGCCCCTCCTCATTCTCCATCAGCTCAACACAACCACATTGCCGATACAACTTCACCAGCACAAAACGCCACAGCTCTTGCTCGTCTGTCATCTGCCTCGAACGGCCAGGACTTCACTTCTTCCGAGAGAGCTGTTGAAGGTCTAGACCTTTACAACCAACAGCAGTCCGGGCTTCAGGCTAGTGCCACCCCATTCGGCCCCACATCTCCAGAGAACGGCTTCACCAGTCCAAACATGTCTCACTACAACCAGCCAGCGGCGTACTATGGTGGCTACGGCATGCAGATGATGGGCAACGGCTTCGCCAACATGAATCTTGGCACAAATGGCTATGGCGCTCAAGGTCAAGTCTCTCAGTATGGCAACAATCCCTACCAGCAAGGTGGCTTCGCTGGCTATCAGCAGTTCCAACAGGGTGGCCAAGCAGGTCCAGGCGCAGGTCGCTTCGACAACAACCGCTTCGACAACAGCCGGGTGAACCCACAACAGCGTCGCCAAGCTGCCGAAGAGGCTCAAGCCAAGTTCAATTCGATCAAGGTTGAGCAGCTTGTCGGCGAGATCTACAGCTTGTGCAAAGACCAACACGGCTGCCGCTTCCTGCAACGCAAGCTTGAGGAGCGCAACGAGAAGACAGTACAGGTCATCTTCGACGAAGTCAAGACTCACATGATCGACTTGATGGTCGACCCGTTCGGCAACTACTTGTGCCAGAAGCTGCTCGAGAGCGCGAACGATGAGCAGCGCACCGTCCTCATCCAGAACGCCAAGCCAGCTATGACCAAGATCGCTCTCAACCAGCACGGCACCCGCGCTCTGCAGAAGATGATCGAGTACATTTCTACACCCGAGCAGACCGAGCTAATAATCGACGCTCTGCGCAACGATGTTGTGCTTCTCATTCAGGACCTCAACGGTAACCATGTCATCCAAAAATGCCTCAACCACTTGTCTTCCATTGATGCTACCTTCATCTTCAACGCCGTTGGTGCGAACTGCATCACAGTCGGCACTCACCGTCACGGCTGCTGCGTCCTTCAGCGCTGCATCGATCATGCCGACGGCTTGCAGAAGGGCGAGATGGTCGACCACGTCATTCGCAACGCATACAACCTCGTCCAGGATCCATTTGGCAACTACGTCGTGCAGTACATCCTCGACCTCTCTGAGCCGTGCTTCACTGAACCGCTCTGCCAGGCTTTCTTCGGCGCGATTGCGGACCTTTCACGTCAGAAGTTCAGCTCGAACGTCATCGAGAAATGCATTCGTTGCTCCAGCATCGACACCAAGCGTATTCTCATCGGCGAGATCTTGCAGCAAGAGACTCTCGAGAGAATGTTGCGCGACGGCTTTGCCAACTACGTCGTCCAGACCGCCATGGAATTCGCCGATGACGAGCTCAAGCCAATTCTCATCGAGAACGTTCGCGCCATCCTTCCCGGCATTCGCAACACTCCTCACGGCCGTCGCATCCAGAGCAAGATCGCCGATTATGACAACCGTCATGCTACTGTGGCCTCCAACACGCTACCTCCTCTCGAGCCGACCCAGTCTCCAGCTCAGCAAGGTTACTTGGGTGTTCAGCCAACGCCGGCTCCTCCACGTGCCCAGCGTCATGGCATCTACGGTCCTCCACCTTCTTTCAACGGGAATGGCAATGGTGCCTTCGGCTCCGGTGGCTTCGAGAACGGTACCTACGGCGGCGGCTACGGTGGCGCTAACATCGCTTCTCCAACCCCGCAGCATGGCAACCTGAATTTTGGCGTGTTCAACAGCAATGGCGGCCAGGACTTCCAGAACGGCTTCGCTCCGGCCATGCAGGGTCGTCAGCAGCCACCATATGGCCACTTCTAAGCATCGTCTTGTCCCAGCAGCGCTCTCCGTGGGCATCCACTGTAACAGTACTTAGCGCAGTACAGCTATGCGCCGGCGGCGTTGAGACACTGCCACCATTAACGACCTACACGGCATCTTATCTTCAGCATGAGCTACGACCTCTTGACACGGCCGACGACTTGATACGATAGAAGGCTTAGCTCTTGACTTCCACAGCTTGGGTAACCGAGCGAGGCGACTTCTTTACGTTCTTCCAGCAGAATCACAGCATCTCCGCGATCTTGCATATGCATACGGCGCATGTACCTTGGACATCATCACGACTTATTGATGCTCCTGTACCACCACCAGTCTTGCGATTGCATCTATCACGGCGCATAATTGGCTCTGCAGATACTCTGACTTGCATTTCTTCTTCGCGATCTTTCCGGCCATCACGACCACAGGAGCGAGACCATCTTACATGGCACGATATGAAACGAAACACTTGTAACAAAAAAAAAGTCCTCGAGTTGCATAGCCAGATTGGGTAAAGGTTAGGATAGCGGGACCGAGATGGGTATGACATATAAAAGAAAAAGCTCGATCTGCACTGGTTGCGAAACAAATGGCAAGGATAGAATCCGTCCTTCGCGAGATCTCAATAGGCCTGTATGCATAGTGCACCTACACTTCACAGTCGGAAGCATCCGCCATATCATCTCCTTCTTCGTTTCCTCGTTACACATTGCCTGCTGCATATTCATAACAAAGAACTCTCTTCTCGCCGCAGCTCGCCAATGAGCGCCTTCCAAACAATGGCATTTCGCCCTCAAAGGTAAGTAAGTACAGCCCTTGCATGGCAATTGCTTCGCATCGACAGCGAACTTGACTTCTGCCAAATTGTGACCGATGTTGCTTGCACATGTTTAGGCGGAAAAGCGCACCTCATACGCGCTCGTGCTCTTCATCGATGACTCTGTCCAATTCAGTACCGAAAAAAACACAATACAGCACTATACAACATATCCCTTCGCGATAGTGCCAGCACCACAAACATTTCACTACCAACCACAAATGACCAGCCTACACCAGCAGGGCGAGCATCGAAACCGCACAAGCCGCACCTCATACCACTTCACGTGCCAAAGAAGCCCACCAAACCTCACACTAACCGCGCCATCAAAAAATCACACTACGGCCATGTGCCACCGCTTCCCACCCACTCACACCCAATGCACCCATCCACGACAACTACCTCCCAGACTCCAACCCTGCCAAGCCGCCTTGGACCGCAAACACCGCGGCCACATAGTATGGTCCTGTGTCCCAATTCGAGTCACGGACGACACGAGAGAAAGCGGGATATGCAGTGGTTGTTTAGCCCGGTTGAGGACTGCGTGCGGGGTGGTTTCCAGAGCGTTGGGGGGGAGATGAATGAGGCAGGCAAAACAGTGGTTGGGGGGGGAAGTGTCCGGCAGCGGGGAGACAAGAGTACGGGGCCAGATGCACGTGGATGGCGAAGGGAAACATGCAGAATTGGGCTTGTATATGGAGTAGTAGGTAGGAGTGAGTGTATGGTGCGGAGTAGGGAGATGAAGCCCTGACGTCGTCAGCATGTGTTCGAACGCTTAACCATTCCACGGCACATGAAGGCGGTACTAACCCAAGAGTTGCATTGGTTCCATACGCCGAACCGAAGACCTGGCAGACAATGCCGTGATTCTGCTTCTGCTTCTGTCCACAATGCCATACAGATATGTGTACATATATCATAATTGTACAGATCCACGGACCAGGTTCTGTTGAAGCCCGCACACCAGCGTGCACGCATTTTCAACAAAAACGCCATCTATAGCCGCTCGAACGCTTCGACGACACAGTCGCACACACACACACAACTCACTCTCCCTCGCCCTCGCCCTCGCCCTGGCCAACCCTCCTGTACCTCCCACTTCCCCCGGTCTGACTGGCACTTTCTCCCTTGGCCTTCCTCGACATCTTACTTATCCACCCGCCCACACCCTCGCCATCACCATTGCCCTCCGAGTACACCGGCTTCCCATCTTCAATCTCCACATCCGGTGGCTGAATATCCAAATCTGGAATGTTCGCATCCTGCTGGGCTTGACCGAGCGTAAAGGACGGTACAGGGGAGCGGTTTCCTGAAAAGAGGGATTCTGCTTCTGCGAGGGTTTCAGGTGTGGGGGCTACGGTGGTTGCGTCGCCGAAGATGGAGTTCATATCCTCGAGGCGGACATTGGCAGTTTCGGGATAGATGAACCATACTAGAAGGAAAATATATATCAGTTGGGAAAGGGTTGGGATGTGGTGTGAGGTGTGTGGACTTACCAACGACGAAACTGACCGCGCAGAAGAAGGCGTGCAGTAGATATAGACGCCACTTGATGGCCTCTTGTAATATGGGTGTCATCTCTCCTACGAGCCAATTGAACGCCCAGTTCGTCGCGGTCGATAAACTCGCACCCTTGGCTCGGACGCTCAAGGGGAGGATCTCTGGAGGGTATAGCCATGGGATGGGTCCCCAGGAGTATCCAAATGCAGCGTTGTAGATCATCACGCAGATGACGACTGCGGTTGGTGTCCAGCTGAGTTCGATGTATATGAAGTAGGAAATGGCGGACAAGGAGATGACCATCATTATTGCGCCCGATAGCAGGATAAAGCGGCGGCCCCAGGTGTCGACGATATACCAGGGTGGCACTGTCGATAGAAGATATGTGACGCCGTTGATTCCAGTCATGAGAATGGCTTGTCGGCCGACCCAGCCGGCTTGCTCGAAAACCAGTGGTGCATAGTAGGATATAACGTTGATGCCATTCAGCTGGGCTAACGCCTGGGCTGACATGGCAATGAACACGCGTTTTTTGTATCGCTTGAACATATCCTTGTAGGATCTTTCTCCTTCTTGCCGTTGGAGGAGCACGTTCATCTTGATCTCGCGGTACTCATCCCTCGCCTTGGGATTGTGGATGTCGCCTTTGCCGTATAAGTTCGCAATTACAACAATGCCCTCCTCATCGTGATCGTTGTCCAAAAGCCATCTCGGTGACTCTACGATGAGGAAACTCCCCACGGCAAGCAGACCGCCCATTGCGACCTGCATGAGTAGAGGTAACCGCCATGCCCAGTCGTCATTGATGTAGCTGCAAAAGTAGTCCACCCAGACACTGCACATATACCCAAAAATATTGCCGGAGAACTCAATACACGCCAACTTCCCTCTGTTGTGCGCCGGGCTGATCTCGCTCTGGTACACGGGCACAATGGTACTCAACGCGCCCACTCCCAAACCAGCAATAAATCTTCCCAACATCATCATCGGCATGCCCGTCGCGAATGTCTGGATTGATCCTCCCACAATGAATATCAACGCGCCGTACAATATCGTCTTCTTTCTCCCCAGCATATCCCCTACCCGTCCCACGGAGATACTTGAAATGAACGCGCCTATCTCCAGAATGGCTACCATGGTCCCTATTTCTGCTGCCGTGGGCTGGTTGAAGTAGTCCTTGAAGTGAGGACCTGTGATGATGCCAGACATGACACCTTGATCATACCCAAACAAGAACACGCCCAAACTGACGAAGATGCTCAGGAAATAAATGAGCTTCTTGCCATGGAGGCCATGCATCCTCGAGGGACCGTCGCCAGGTGCCATGATGACGGCTAGGAGTCTTTGGCCCCAGTTGATCCGTCGAGGCGGTGGGTTCGGGATTCTGATATCCTCCTTCCTTCCAACAACAACGCCACTATGTCCCTCTCCTCTGCCGTCCTTCTCGTTCTGGCTCGCGTATCGTACGCGTTTTGATTGGCGGGTTCGGCCTCGTCGTGGCGGGGGTGGGGGTGGTGGTGGTGGTGGTGGATATCCCGCCGCTTCGAGGTGATCTTGGCGTAGTCGTGCTGCAAGGGGGTCTTCCTCGTCGGCTAGCTGGTCGACTAGATCGCCTGTGTCGCTCCAGAGGGAGAATTCGTCGCTGTCGTCTTCGAAGCCGAAATCCGAACCCGATCGCCGGCCCAATGCCCTCTTCTCCTCGCCGTCCTCACTACTTCCGCGCCGTCTGGAGCCGAGTGTATGCAGTGGGATGTTAGCAGGTTTCCGAGTGGCTTGGCCTGCGTGGTGGGAGGTGTAGAACGGAATATTGGGGTTCGAGAGCTGGCTAGGAGCAGCCCTGTCTCCACTTGTTTTGTGAGAATGTGCGGTGGATAATGTGGTGCGCTTGCTTGGGGGGTGATTTTAGGCGCACGAGGTGCAATGCAGCCTATCGTCAGATGGTCCACTAATGTAGTCTATAGCCCAGCAATCTTCCTCATCAATTATTACTTGATACCAGCTAGGGTCTCGTTATTTTTGGTGAAACTTTGCTTCAACATGCACGTCACTCATCGTTACGCTGCGACGGTATGTGTGTGTGTGTACTGGTGACATCGCTTCATTATCTAACCACCGCTCCATCAGATACGGTACCCCATCTTCAGAACCCCGGAGTCTCGGGGCGACAGCGGTGAGCGAGCCGGCTCTCCAGCCTGGGGTATGTCTAAACCCCAGAGTCACGAGCTTCACCAGTGCAACGGAGTCACGGTACATGTATCTGCCCACGTCACGCTGTAGGTACATGTCGCTTGGCTATCGATACAAACCTGGTGTATATGTCAAAAGGTACAAATACAGACTGCGGCTGACCTCGCCTTCTTTTGACCTCCGCACTAATGCCAAGCTGTACAACCAACTCCCCGTCTTGGTCGTCGTCTACTCGTCTATCATCATGATACGTTTACAACGCTGCCGAGATTGGAGGTGCTCTTCTTGCGCCCGCGGAGGCTCAACTTCTTCGACCTGCTCTTGATCTTCGTGCTCGCCTTGCGGAGGAGCGAAGGTCGGCGTAGTGTCCTGCTCTCTGCTTCATCCTCGGCCTTGTCCTCTTCAACTTCTTCCTCTTCAGCTTCGGTATTGCGAACGACTTGTTCTCGTGATTCTGTTTCCTCTGCTTGCCGATGTACGTCTTCTGACGTCTAGCCAGAAGTGCTCTGTCGACGATCCTGCTCCACCACCTGACCTGCCAACCACACCATACGCCGGAAGTAATGCGCCATGAAGCTCTCCGTGTAGTATGAATGCTGCGAGTCGTGCTGCCTTACCAGGTTGTGCGCCAGCTCGTGACACATTGTTACGAACCAATATGCCATTGCGTCCTGCTTGCCTGAGACGCTCGACATTTGCGCCATGTGCAGTTGCATGAAATATCTCAGATTGCAGAAAATACTGCCATTGCTGTTGAACGCGATGGCCGAGCCCGTCGCATCGTGGTAGATGTTGATTGTCTGTGGACGGAGCTCGAAAATTTGAGCCACCGCTATCAAAACTGCTGCAAATTGTGTCAATGGCTGCTCGTAGCCTTGCAGAAAGCCGGCGGGATCGGAATGTGTGCGCGATAGATAGAGCTTCAAGCCGCTGCTGACCGTCGTGACGTATTGGATATCCTGGCCTGGTGTGCTGTCACAGTACGATGGCGACTCCTTGATTTGCTTGGTATCAGGCGGCGAAAATAGCGATGAGGCATTGTACTCCTTAGTGGAATTGATGGCTGACTGCAAGTTTGCCTGCGTATCGCGTGGAGATGTGACACGTTCTGTTCCTGGGGCAATGGCGCCAGTGTTTGTGTCTTTGGCAGTATAAGGCGGGGGCGCATCTGAACCATTGCTGAGGAGGTTCTGCATCTGTTGTGCGGCTGGACTGCTGCTGTTCATACCCAGCTGATTCCTAATGCTGGAGAAGATACCACCAGCACTCTTCTTGCCTTGAGAAGCAGGCCGTGGTTCAGGAGAATTAAATGCTCCAGGCATGGATAGTGTCTTGTCCAGAGTAGCCTGAGGAGGACTCTCGGGCTCGGGTGCTGCTGCAGTGTTGCTACGCGCGGCGATAGCCTGTGACGGCATGGCTGCTGCCTCAGCCTCAATTGCTCGGTTCTGCTCTTCTTCGCGCTTCCGCTTTTCTGATTCCGCAATTCGTGACTCTGCAGCTCGTGCTCTCAAAATGCGGTCAACATTGTAGCCCTTCCTCTTGAGTCTACCAAGATCACTCTCAATGATGGTCTCCAAAGCCAGGAGGTCTTGTTGTCTGGGTCGCTTAAGAAGTAGGGCTGCCACGCAACGGCTGACTTCGTACAAGTCATAGCGAGCCGTGACGTATAGAGTCGCGTCTCGCTTGCTTTCCCTGTGTAGCAGCGCGCTACGCTTATCCAGTACCGATAGCTTGTACCCTTTGAGCTTGTGCGTAACCTGCAAAAACTCTGTGACTTTCACTGTCATGTTCTGTTCCAGCCATTTCGCATCATGCCTAACTGTATCAGAGGGATGGTCGTGCAAGAACAGTCGAGACCGCTCAACCAGGAGTTTGTGTAATTTGGAGCCGTTCGACTGGTCGTTGAGCAGCTTGCCCATGCGTTGATCATTGTCAACGAGCTTGCTCAAGAACGGCGTCTCTAGCAAAGAATAGAGGTTCTCGAGCGCTTCGTCTTGTGGGCAAGTCATCAAAGCCTCTGAAAATATTCGGTAGGTTTGAAAGTCATCAACAATCACCATCTCTGGAGCCTTGGCCAGTGAGTACTCCAAAATCCTGGCATCTTCGTCCTCGTATTCTCGCTTCTCGCTCCCGACATTCGCCGTCACTTGCTTTTCTGCAAGAAGACAGGCGGAAGCTTTGAGCTTCTGCCACAATGTCTTGTCCTTTTTCAGCGCCACTGCGCTTTCAGAGATTTTGCGTAACAGTTGAAGATACTTCTCCTGACCAAGTGTATCCAACAGTCTCGCAGGCTGTCTTACCAACATGCCTGCAATTTCAATGGCGCTTGGCTCGTGTTTTGATCCGACCCGGAGTAGGAACGTGTTTGCCTCGTGGCCGAAGTCAACGAAGTCGAAAATATCGCCATAGGCTTGACTGTCCCCAAGGAAGCATGTTCGTGGCGTGACATAGCCCAGATTCGAGGCTTTTGAAGTGCAAGACACGATCGGCACAATGAGTGAGTTACCAATGCGCTCTGCCAGATTGCCGTTAGGTCCAATCTCATTGAGCCTGCTCGCAAAATAGCCGAACAATACTTGTGCTGCCGCTATGCTTGCGGGAGGCGCCTTGAGCAGTCTCTCGGCTGCAAGATCGATTGGTGGATCCAGGGCAACCCCAAACAAAGTATGGTGCTGCTGCAAGTCTTGACGCAGAGTGCGGAGTTTAAGCACGGCAGCTTGCGGGTTTGCATAGCACTGCCTAGGCTTCGCCACCATATTTTGAGCCTCGCCTGCAAACGGGTGGACAGGCAAGAAAGCCTTGTCGATTTCCGCCACTGGAAACTTGTGATATTCGTTGTGGAATGCATTCATGACCCAATAGTTGAATGCGCTCTGCTGGAGCTCACTGTTCATTGGCGCCTTGGCGAGGATGTCGACAAGCACAGGCACACCTGGAAATTGCTGCAGTCCGAGAATTCTTAAAAATCGGGCTTCCGGTGTGGTCGCGCGGAATTGGCCGGGCCATTGCAAGACTGGGAGGCCAAGTTTGCGAAGTGCCTCGCTAGGCTCGTAGAGGTCTGGAACGCGATAGAGCTTGCCTTTGTCAGATTGGTCTGCTGATTGAGTCTCGGCTGGACAAATGGGAGTCTGTCGAAGACGTTGAACATCCTCCTTAGGGATATCGTCCTTGACACTGATTAAATACCTGATCAAGTCGACATGACTCCAC
Source organism: Exutisphaerella laricina CBS 326.52 (assembly GCA_000504385.2). Classification (NCBI taxonomy): domain Eukaryota; kingdom Fungi; phylum Ascomycota; class Dothideomycetes; order Mycosphaerellales; family Mycosphaerellaceae; genus Exutisphaerella; species Exutisphaerella laricina. Next base: position 24,543 of record AWYE02000492.1, read on the forward strand.
TTGCCTTCCTCCTTGGTAGTCGTGTTGGCAGACTTTGCCATAAGTCTTTCGAAAACCACATTGAGCTCCACCGTCTTGCGTACGCCGAGCGTGGACAGAAACTTCTCCTTTGTGCCCTGAAGGCCGGTGATAGTCGGGAGGTCATCGAACAATTTCACGTTGCCGAAGTACGCCTGCGGCGGCGTGCGCATGCCTAACTTGGTTGGTATCACGCTTCTTGACATGAGCAGTTCCTGGACAGTCTGCTTTGAAGATTGCGACAGAGCATCCCATGCTCTCGACACCACAGGCAGCACTTGCGAGGCCACCGCTGGGGAGGTAGTCAAGCTCTGCCCATCCGGAAATCCTCGGCCATTGCCCTCCACGATCCAGCGTAGCCAAGGGACGATCTGTAGCTCCTCCCAGCCAATGGAGGACAGCTGAGTCGGCGAGACACCTTTTGTGAGCCGGAATGGTATCGTCGTAGGCGGTGACGGCAGGTCGACGGGTATTTTTGCACTATTCACGAAGGTCTTGATGGAGGAGAGCTGTATTACAGGACTAGCAGAAGTGTGGATATACTCCTCGCTGATGCCTGCAACAGACCCGTCAAAAAGCTGCTGCACGTCATCGGCATACATCTCCTGCTGCATCACCTTCTTGCATGCCCATTTGACCAGCTCAGTCACTTGCTTCTCGGTCAGCGCTTGCCGCTCAAGCTCGACTTTTATGTCTTTTGTCGTGATGTCAGACAATAGACCGTAGTCTCGAAGCTTGGTCAAGAAGGCGAGAGCCTTGTCCATAAGTTCATCCGGCACGACAGGTATGCCGTCCACAAAGCTGAGGTCTTCTGTGGCGACACGGACTTGATGGCTGGGTAGCACACCACGCGAGGAAAGCACGTCGATGCTAGCTTTTTGGTTGCATGTCCAGAATGCTTCTTCAATGTACTGACCCACCTTCGAGGCCGGAGTAGACTCAGCAAAGCTGTACTGCTTGTAAGTGTGTATTCCTGCGGGTATTACAGCATCCACGTCCTCTTTGGTAATCTTCTTGCGCCCATCATCTGCAGCTGTTCTTTCCAGCCTGTTCTTGAGCTCGGCCATGTCGCCAGTATATGCTATACGGCAGGCAATTCCAGCCACACGTAGCATTTCTACATTCCAGTCTCGAACGTAACGCGCATTGAGGTCTATGCTCTCACGCTCCACAGTGGGAATCACGGATGGCGCAGAAATATGCGCGAGAAGTCCTGTGGTCTGAGCTGTTGGAAAGCCGATGAAGATCTTGCCATTCTTCGTAGGTTGTACTGAAGCAAAAATCTCGCCAGCTTTCTTGGCTGAACTGCCGGAAGATGTGCCTGCAGAAGCCGTGGTCTCATCAAAGGACGACGTCAAGATTGAGATGCGTGTATGCTTCGGCGGCGGCTTCTTGGTGGCACGCTCGAGCTCGGCAGCCAGCTGCTTACTCACGTACGTCTGCACGTTGACTGTGCTCATTCGAACAAAGATAGTCGACTGGCTGTACCCAGCAAAATCCTCAAGGATAGCCTGTTGCAATGTGTCCTCTTCTCTTTGCGCTTTCTGCCGTGTGCTATTGGTAGCAGCGGCGGCAGTAAACTTGCCAAAGAAACTCCGCAGACTGAGTCCTCCCAGATCACTTTGCGACTGCGCTGCAACTGCCTGAGTTGCAGAGGCCTGTGTTCGCCGATCCCAGCCAACGACATTCATCCATTTCGCATCGATCTGAGCGTTCTGGTATTCGACGTCTACAATTTTCATGAGTCCGTCTCTTGTCTTCGGATTCACGTCACTCGGGATTTTAACCTGAGCTCCGGGTGCCATCTTCTTCGATAGTGTAAGGATATTCCAGTCGTCGAGCCATAGTTCGATGTTCTGGAGCCCAACAAAGGTCAAACTGGTGGCCAAGAACTGACATAAGCTCAAGAGTTGCGGTACGGGTGTCGTATGATTCCTGTAGTCCAACAGAAACGTCGTACCTTGCTGTATATCCACTAGCTTTCCTCTCCGCGTGAACAAGCTGTCCTTCTTCCAGTAGAACGCCATCGACTGGTTGCCCGAACTCACGAACGGGGACTCGCAGTCGGCGAAGACGGAGTAGAAGCCAACACCAAAAGCACCAATCTTTGTCTCATCTGGGTTTCCTTCTGCTATGCGCTTGAGACGCTGCCAGTCCGTCTCTTGGAAGAGCTCGCCATCGTTCGACACTATGAGCGTCTTCAGTGTGTGGTGGAGTAGGGTGTGCTTCAGGAGCTCCCCAGGCTCTTGCGTCTGCGGCAGAGGTACTGTAGAGGAGGGCAGTGTCTCGAAACGAATTGCGACTTTCGAGGCTTGAGCATCGGCGGCATTCTGGATAAGTTCGCGTAGCGTCGTCCATTCGCCAGAGTATCGCGCCAGTACTTTGTCGATGAGCGCTCGCGTGTTGACTGTTACGGCTTCCTCATCCTCGAGACTGCCCATAGTCTGTTCCCGCAGGCGGGCGAGGTTGTGAGAGGCTGCCATCACGACGCGGTTTGGTGGGGGTGTGCTGTGCGGAGGCGAGGTGCCCTGCTTATATCATGCTTCAGCGTAGGAGTGCGACTCAATAATAATGATAGAAATGGCAAACGCGTGGATGGCGATTTCGTAAAGCGGTTTCCACGTGCAGGTAACGTCTTTCGTGGAGCGCAGTCTTCAAGGGTGGCGTCAACACACAGGAAGCCTCGCGCGGATCACAGCATTAACTCCGAGGGAAGATTCGAGCCTGAGGGATAGCGACAGAGTGTCGGCATACTTGAGGAGGCGTATCACGAGCGTCGAGTGAAGTGTGACAGGGCGCGGTTTGTGTATGGAGGAGGCAGTGTGGCAGCAAGGCAGTAAACAAATCATATCCGGTATCTTTAGTTCACACTGCTTGATGACGAGCACGTGTCACATCCCTGCACGAAATTTATAGTCTGGGGCCGAACTTCCCGAGCCTCTGTTTGGGCGGGCGTCTGTTTCTGTTGACAACCAGCAACAACTCCACCACTTTCTACACCTTCACATAGACGGCCAAGATGGCTACCGAACTACAGCCGGTGGCAGATTTGCTCTCCGCCAGCTTAGATCCACGGCACAACAAAGAAGGTGAGTGCATCGACAGTGTTCCACATCATCAACACCCCACACGTCAATATATCGAAACTGACTCTGCAACAGCTGAGAAGAAACTGAAGGCCGAAGAGACCAGGCCTGGCTTCTCCCTCGCCCTTCTACAGATCGTCAACACAGACAGCTTTCCCACCAACACAAGACTCGCGAGCGCCCTCTTCTTCAAGAACTTCGTGCGGCGGAACTGGACCAACGAAGATGGCGAACACCAACTGCCTGCCAATGAGGTTTCCACAATTAAGAGCGAGCTCATTGGCTTGATGGTCAAGGTTCCACCAGCACTGCAGGCCCAGCTCGGTGATGCTATCAGCGTCATCGCAGACAGCGACTTCTGGGAGCGGTGGGACACGTTGGTCGATGACCTGGTATCGAGGTTAACACCAGATAATGCCGTAGTCAACAATGGCGTGCTGCAGGTTGCGCACTCGATATTCAAAAGGTGGGAGCCGCTATATCGATCAGATGACCTATACACTGAAATCAACCATGTTCTCTCCAAATTTGCTGTACCATTCCTGCAGCTATGGGAGAACACCGATCGTCAGATCACTGCCAACCAGAGGAACCCGGAGGTGCTCAAGGCGCACTACTCGACGCTGGACCTCATCATCAAGCTCATGTACGATCTGTCGACACACGACATGCCACCACAATTCGAAGAATCACTTGGTGTCATCTCGGGACTACTCCACAAATACCTGACATATGAAAACGCGGCACTGAACACGAACGACGAGTCTGAGGCAGGACCATTGGAGCATGTAAGAGCAGACGTCTTCAGTGTGCTGGTGCTATACAGCAAGAAATACGACGAGGAGTTCAAGCAATATCTGACACAATTCATTGGCACATCCTGGAATCTCCTTACGACCCTGGGGCCGGAGGCAAAGTACGATCTGGTCGTCAGCAGAGCTCTGGAGTTCTTAACGACGATAGCAGGCATACCGGAGCATGCGCAGAGCTTCAACAGTGCAGAAGTCCTGGGACAAGTTACGGAAAAGGTGGTCATACCGAATCTGTCCCTGCGAGAATCAGACGTCGAGACTTTCGAGGATGAGCCGATCGAGTACATCCGGCGGGACCTTGAAGGATCGGACGATGACACGCGGCGACGAGCTGCGACCAACTTCCTTCGAAAACTGATGGAAGCTTTCGAAAAGCCAGTGACCGAGGTTGTGAATCGCTACGTGGACCACTTTCTCGGGGAGTACAGGAAAGATCAGAGTGGCAGCTGGAAGGCTAAGGACACTGCCGTGCATCTCTTCTCTGCAATTGCTGCCAAAGGTACTGCAACAGCCGCCAGAGGTATCTTGACCGTCAACCCGAACGTCAGCGTCATCGAATTCTTCCAGAAGAACGTTGCAGAGGATCTGACAAATGCCAATGCGGAAGCGCTTCTGAAGGTCGATGCGATCAAGTATCTCTACCTCTTCCGCAGCATACTTTCAGCAGATCAATGGAAAGCAGCATTCCCACTACTGGTACAGCATCTCAACTCTTCGAATTACGTCGTCTATACATACGCTGCCATTGCCGTGGACCGTGCGCTATACCTGACAAACGACCAACGACAACCGATCATCCTGCGTGAGAGCATCGTTCCGCTAGCCAAAGACTTACTGCAACACCTCTTCAAGCTAGTTACGAAGGATGCCAAGCCTGAAAAGGTGCAAGAGAATGAGTTCTTGATGAAGTGCGTGATGCGCGTGCTCATCGTTATCCGTGAAGCAGTCGTCGATATTGTCGACCTTGTTCTTACGAATTTGGTCAACATTACGAAAGTTATTCGCCACAATCCGTCCAATCCAGGATTCTACTACTATCACTTCGAATCATTGGGAGCGCTGATCAGATTTGCTGGACCCTCGCAAGCCGACAAGATTGAGTCCAGCCTGTTCCCAACCTTCATGGAAGTGCTCCAAGCTGATGTGACTGAATTCACGCCGTACATCTTCCAGCTATACGCCCTCATGGTCGCCACCAACCCGTCCGGACAGCTTTCGCCGAGCTTCCAGCAACTCGTGCAGCCGATCCTAGTGCTGAGCATGTGGGATGTCAGGGGGAACGTGCCTGCCTTGACAAAACTGCTTATCGAGATCATCCCACGAGGCGCAGAGCAGATCGCAGCTGCAAACCAGACTGAGGCACTTCTTATCATCTTCCAAAAACTCGTCGCCAGCAAGGCTCACGAGACTCATGCAATGGACCTGATCGAGACCATCGTTCGCGCGTTTCCAGTTACGGCGCTCGAGAACTATTGGACCACAATCCTGCAGCTCATGTTCACTCGCTTATCAAACTCAAAGACGGAGAACTTTACGCTTCGATTCGTTCGCTTCTACCATTTGGTGTCAGCATTGGTTGAGAAGGGCCTTGGCGCCGACTTCTTCATTGCCGTGGCTGACAAAGTCCAGAACAACGTCTTCACGCCCGTTTACACCGGCGTTATTCTACCAGACACACAGAAGCTCAACAGACCTTTCGATCGCAAGACTGCTTGCATCTCTCTTACTCGCACACTTGCAGACAGCCAAGCATTTGTCGACCGCTACGCGAAGCGTGGCTGGACAATCACATGCGAAGCACTGCTCAAGCTGCTAATAAACCCGCCATTGCCACCAGCAGCTGATGATCAGATCGAAGACCGTGACACAGACGAGCTTGGCTTTGGTGCAGCATTCACGCCGCTTAACACATGCAAGCGTCCAGCGTCAGATCCTTGGCCAGAGGTGCAGGATGTGAAGCAGTGGGTTGGGAGAACGCTCAAGGAGGCAGACCAAAGGCACAAAGGCAGAGTAGGACAGTTCATTGGCGAGAAGCTTGACGACCAGGGCAAAGCGGCGCTCCAGCAGCTCTTGACGGCATAGTCGACGCGTCAGCAGCTGGAGGAGTATCGATCGAAGGAGAGCCTGAGGTCTTCGATGAGTGGTCTTGTTGTTGATGAGGATGGGCAAAAGCATTGAAATGATACCATGGCAGCGTTTGAAGCGCGCCCAGCAAGTAGGTGGGTTATAGGTCGGTAGTACTGCATCGTAAGTGTGTGTCAAAGCATGCATTGCGATACTGAGAATAAATGATGCCCACAATGGCTATCGCTTAGTGCGATCTTATCTCTGACGAATCGAAACGCCAGCGTCGATACCAGAACTAGTTACCGATCAAAAAGTGAACTTCGGTACCAAGGTGCGCTCATGTCAACATCACTGTCGCTACTTCGCATGTCACTATCGGCTAGCAAACTCACATGGCCACTGACGGCTGACAGTGTGACGCACATCTGCACGAAGTACCGACCGTCACTACGAACGTACGCAGCAATGGCACCAAAACTGCATGGACGAGCATTCTACGAGAGCATCGGCTCACCCAAACATGTCGTAGCGCCCATGGTTGACCAGTCTGAGTTCGCATGGCGGCTCCTCACGCGCTCGTTTCTGCCACCTGAACTCCGAACGTCGATTCTGGCATACTCACCTATGCTTCACGCGAAGATGTTCGCAGAAGGCCCCAAATACCGAACGAACAGCTTCCAACCGCTGAGGGCGCCGCTTGCGATAGCCAGTCCTGGTGATAGCGGACAAGCGAAGATGCTCACGGAGGAGGACTTGCACTTGGACGGCAACCCGAAGATCGATCGCCCGCTTTTCGTGCAGTTTTGCTGCAATGAGCCGAACTATTTCCTCGAAGCCGCCAAGCTGGTGCAGCCATACTGTGATGCTGTCGACCTCAATCTGGGCTGTCCACAAGGCATAGCGAAGAGAGGACATTATGGCGCGTTCTTGCAGGAAGACTGGGATCTGATCTACAGGCTCATCAACAAACTGCACACCGAGCTGGACATACCTGTCACTGCAAAGTTCAGAATTCAGGAGACGAAGGAGAAGACATTGGACTATGCGAACATGATCTTGAGTGCTGGAGCAAGCATTATCACTGTGCATGGAAGGCAGAGGCATCAAAAAGGACATAATACCGGTCTTGCAGATTGGAATGTACTGCGATATCTGAGGGAACATCTCCCTTCGGACACCGTCATGTTCGCGAATGGCAACATTCTGCAGTATGATGATTTACAAAAGTGTCTTGATGCGACGGGGGCAGATGCAGTCATGAGTGCTGAAGGCAACCTTTACGACCCGTCGATATTTGCTCCGCCACCTCCGTTCGGGCAGGAAGGGCGAGAATACTGGCGTGGCCGAGATGGTAAGGGTGGCTACCGAGCAGATGCTGTTCTGCGTAGGTATCTCGACATCATCCACACGCACGTTCTTGGGCAAGAGCCTCCAGCCAGGAAACCGCTTTTCTTGCCATCAGATTCCGTAACAGATGACGAAGTAGACCACAGCGAAAGCCATAAGCGTCCTCGGGATGACGGCGAGCCCGAAAAGGAGAATCAAGCCTCCAAAAAGCAGAGACTGCTGACTAGCAACCAAAGCGAGCACACGCTAACGTCGAACACTCCCGAGCAACCTCACCAGAACGGCAGAAAAAGCAAGAAAGAAAAACGCGCCGAGAAAGACGCCCAAAAGCAAAACGGCAAGCAAAAGACCAAGCACGAAAAATGTAACGACCCGAACTTCACCGCAATGCAACCTCACTGCTTTCATATCCTTCGCTCCCTCGTCAGCGCGCATCACGACGTCCGCGACGCTCTTGCGCGATCCCGATCCGGCGATATAGAAGCCTTCGAGAATGTCCTTGCCCTCACCGAGAAAGCCGTCAAAGCCGGACTGTTGGATTATGAGAAGGACCCTTCGAAGTACGAGTATCCTGGTACGGACGAGGCGGATGCAGCAGATCCACAGCTTTCTAGTACAGAAGCCGTCAGAAGGTGTAAGAGACCCTTTTGGGTGTGTCAGGCATATGTGCGGCCTTTGCCGCAGGAGGCGATCGAGAAAGGAAGTATGCAGCTTAGTAAAAAGGAGTGGGCTAAGCTTGAGGCGCAGAAAGCTGAGAAGGAGAAGGCGGGTGTGAAAGCTGAAGGTAGAGTTGACGTGGTTGCTGACGTGAGATCCACCAGCCCCAACGACGAAGAGAGCGCTGTAGAGATACCCAAGGAAGGTGTAGTATGCGGCTGAAGTAAAAGTGAAGTAAAGTGGTTCTTCGTCTTTCTCTTTTTTTGCAGAATACCTGATCTATCTCTCCGCTCCTTCACCGGTGACTCTTACGTCCTATTCTTCCTTGTGCTCCTCATCACTGCTCCGAGCAGCTGCGGTACATCGCATTCCTCCAGAATCGACTGAAGATGACACCGCACTCCACCAAAAATTGGCTGGACATGACGCAGGGTTCCTCTCGCGAGGACGACGAAGCTTTCGTTGTCGACGAGGTGGTTCTTTGTGGCTTTCAGGTCGGCTGTGTTCGTAGAGCGCAAAATGGGTCTACTGTCATGTCCCGCTTGTTTGGTGCGGATCGAGTCCCCTGTTCCACAAGGATGGAGGACGTTCCAGCTGTGTTGACATGCTGGGCGGTGCCGTCGGTGGTGGACCATCTTGCGGATTGGCAGTGCTGAGGTGAGGATGGCTCTAGGCGATGCGCTGTGATCCGCGTTGTCGGAGGGAACGCGTGGAGCCAGTGTGTGTAAGTGAATGGAAACCCGACCTTACAGGACTTCACTTGGTCAAGACATCCAATGCTAACGCAGTGCACCGAGGCCATTACCTACCTCTCGAGTACACGATCAAAACCTCATGTTCTGGGACAATGTTGAGAACATTTGGTATTACCTGCGTACACCGAGGAGATTTGTGAACCTCATGAACTGCCATTCAACCTGAGCTTGATGATCTTGCTGCCGTTTCGTCCGTGATAACGGCATATTTACTTTATTCGCATTGCTTCCTGGTCAGCTCAGGAGACGAACTCCGAAAGATACCTGCTGCGGATCTCCGCTAGCGTTCCACAAGGTTCACGCTCGCCAGGTGTCATCTATTGCTTGTCGTCGTCTTGAAGCATGACAGTAATACATATCTTGGTTAAGATAGCTTGCGCTACCACAGCAGTGTGACTAGGGAAAGTCGACACGGGGTATTGACCTCGTTCGCTCTTGCAAGGTGCTTCAAGACTACTGTCCTAGCAGATTGAGTCCTACGAGGGGTCGTTGTTGCGGCCGTCTGCAACTACAGTGGTGCGTGATTGTTGGTGTTGCATGCCCGAATGGCTGCTGTGGTTCGTGCTTTACAGGGAAGCATATCATTTGGAAGGGTTATCTCGGCCGCCGTTCATCACTCGTGCCGTACGAGGCGATGTGTTCTCGGAGCAGATACCGTATGTAGATATTGCCTTTAGTGACTCCGAGCGTCTCGATCGTTTGATCCGCGGAAAGCGCTCGGGTGATCTTCAAAGTCGCGTGTCCTACCCTCGCAAGCGCGATCAGGAGGTGTACTGTATCTTCGGCTGGGGACCCCAAGCTATAGCTGGGGATACCGCTGATGTGGTATGGATTGGCTTTACTAGGATTCTCATCTTAGATCTGGGGGTCGGGGTGTAGCAACCTTACCGTTAAAATCAAGTGCAAGGATAATCTTACTCTCGCAAGCTCGCACTCTTCTTCAAGCGAAGCGCTGCGGAAACTCACGTGTGTCGATGTCACTTCCAAAGGCAGATTCGTTTGTGTCAGCACAACTCGTGCTACTATACTGTTGTATTCCAGTGTTGCCCGCATGGTCGAGATGGTACTGTCGCCGGCAAATGTGTCGCGCAGTATGGTGATGCAATTTTAATGTCTTGGAGGTGGGCGTGATTAGTCCTTAATGACAGGAGATGGGCTAGGCCCAGGTAAAAGTCTTCCTTCCAATGTGCAGAATTAAGCGCATTAGATCTGCCGTTGGCGAGCCTATACAAGCCTATCGTGGCTCGCATGCTCCACGACGAGCCTCCTCGCCATGAGCTTGGCCTCCAAGACATCATCGCATGGGTACCCGTTGGGTCTAAGATCTTCTACCTGGAAGCCTTCTCTCGATGAAAGGACGTCTAGACCGTTGCGCCTTTGTTCTTCTCGCCGCAGCGGATCTGGCAATGGCCACGCACCTTCGTTAGTCTGCCGATGGTCAGGACTTGGTCCATGGTTGTTGACCGATTGAGTTGCCTCACCAGCGTGGCTTTGACGAAAATCAATAAACGCAGATATGTGTAGGGCTTGCTCTATTCAGTCTAGTCGCTCTCCTCCACTACGTACCTGCTTTTTGCCGCCTCGCTTCTCTTTTCCCACCAGTGAACGTGCCGTTGGGCACAACCATATGTTCGGGAATACGCTGTCTTCAAGATTGTCGTGCTTGTCCAAATCGCTCTCGATCTGCTTGACGACAGTCCGATTGCTCGTGATCGTTGTAATTCCGCAAGCCCAGCCATAGAGAAAGACGGAGCGATTTATGGAAGACATCGCCTCGCTGGCCTGCAAAGCCTCCTGGGGCAGCTTTGAGTTACGCCCGGTTTCGTCGACTTTCACAACCCTTATGGGTAGTCGCCAGGTGTCAGGAACATCGTAAGCCGACAGTCGCCTCATGTCGGAAACAAGGCCCTGCTGCGAATTGTTCTGATCGGTGTTCAGGAGCAAAGCCGTCCTGGCCTTCTCGGAAGGCGTGCCAATGGTCTCCACGATCTCCTGCATGCGCTGCGCTGCCTCTGCAGTACATACAAGGTCGTGATCACACAGAGCCGGATAGATCAGTGCCGGTAACAAGTTCTCGTTACCCTCTATCTCGACTTGGCGTTGAAGTGCTCTGTGGAACCATGGCTCCTTTGATACCTTAGCATGCGAGAATTCGGACACAAGAGCAAGCAGGATGGTGCAGTCAATGTTGAGGACTGATGTGAACGAAGCAAATGGGTCAGGAGCCATGGCACTCAAAGCGTCCCCAAAGCTTCGCTCGAAGTGAAGCTGCTTTCCGCATATGACCTTTGCTCCCGTCGCCTTGCATTTCTCCACAATGGCATCTACCTCGTCGGTCTGGTCCATTTGTATGCGAGGTAAGATGAGGTAAACTTCAGGCGTCTTAGTGCGAACTCTGTAGCATTGCGCCGCTCGACACAGTTCCTTCGTATTTTTCACCAAAGGCACGTGGAGATCGTCATCGTCCTCATCAGGGAAGATACTACTCTCGTCATCGTCTGATCCTTCTGATTGCCAGCCTTGCTTCGCCAGATCGAATAGAAGTCTAGTGTTGGTGATGAGTGACACTGAAGGATGCAGGATATTAGCCATATTGTTTCAAATGTCGCGAGAGCACTTCGAGCTCAGCTTTACCTTTTGTCCAGACTTGGCCTTGGTTTGCAATGGTATCAACCGTAACCGCAGCCTTCCTATTGCCGATTGCCACGCTTTGCTTGCCAAGATCAATATGATGCAGTTGCTGGCTAAGTGACTTGCTCGGAGAATTGTAGTAAATACGCTTGTGCAGAGCCACGAGCTGTCTTGACTCCTTTGCTTCGCTCCAGACTTTCTCGAGGAATGGCAGATTTGAGCTTCTCGCTATGTGACTTGTGCCCTCCCCCTGCGGCTGCTGCTGCGTCAGGCGTTCCAGAGCAGCAAGTTCAGACTGTACAGTGGATCTGAAGTGGGCGATCTCGACAGTTCCCTCCTGCCTGATCTTTTTCAGATGGGCACGAAAGGCTTCCAACTCTTCCAGAAGCGTCTTGGCTCGGGCAGCAAGGTCACATAGCATAGACAGAGCTGCTGATGATTTCTCTTCTCCTTCTGTCTCGCCCCCAAGTTGCGGTTCCGGAAGTGCGGCCATCACTCTTGTACTGCAAGACCAGGTTGTTGCACGTGGTCCATGGTACAGGAGTCCATCTATTGTAGAGTGCGACTGGCTGACTGTAAGTCGATGGCAGGATACTGTACCGCGAAAAGGGTGCGGTGGGATAATGAACATGAAAACAAGATCGTCAATGGAAGATGTAATGAGCAAAGTGGGTCCATAGTTCTAGCGCCAAGCATGCCGGAGTACAGACTTCAAGCTCGCTGCTGCCATCTATGATTCAACAACGACGACTGCTTACCGTCGCTACCACCAAGCAATATGGTGAACATCAGCACAAGCGAAGAGTGGCAACTTCAGACATCGCTGTTGCTCCAGGCACGGCCGACCACGGTGCGTAAGTGCGCCACATTTCTGCCTTGCGGCTCTCTTGTTCTGATAATGTGCAGACTAGGATTACCACGAAATATAAGATGCCCAATCTCGCTGAGCCGAAATACCAAGTATCGAGGAAGAGAAAGCGAGAGGCTGGAAGCGAGCACGGGAACAAGGATGACAGCGCGACTGTAAAGATACCACGAGCTACGCTTACTTTGAAGACATACGATCCAGAGTCTGGCGTAGTGCTCAAGTTCAAGACCGACAGGGCTGCTGATGTTGGCCGTCTTATTGCTGGGCTTGGTCGCGTGGGACGATACATGGCAGCGTTGCCCGAGAAGGCGGAAGGTATATGCTGCACGATCTGACAACGCTGGGATATGGCTGACCAAAGGTATAGACGTAGTGATACCAGATGTGCCAGCCGCTATAGAGGGGCCTATCGATATTGCAAAGTCGAAAGAAGCCACTTATAGCGATGCAACGCCGCGAGCTGGTGCCGGTGGCGGGAAGAAGAAAAAGAAGACCAAGAGGTGATTGCCTTGCTTCGCACTCCTGAACATCTACAGTATGGTTGCGACACGTTCCCGATCGGCATCTATGTCCGCAAATGATCGTAGGAGAGAGTGGGAATCAACTGCAGATTATCTGCACTTTTACGAGCTGAGACGACGGCATGACTACGAGACTTTGCAGCAATTCGTTACGAGCAGACCGACATCTGAGGTCCCAAGCAACTCAGTCACCTTCGGCGAGTCTTCCGATCGAACGACACGAGTTCGTCACAGTCGTTGATGCTGCCTATGGTCTGGATCTGTACACCCTACAAAAAGTGTCGCCTCAAGACAACATTCTCCACAGCCTCCACAATAACGCCGAAGCGTGGTTCATTGGAATTGTCGCCAGACTCAACACATGCATGCCCCATAGATAGACGTACGGCCCTCCCAACTACATATGTATGGAGACATCGACGTCAATTGCCGTCTTTGATACCCATAGATAGATAATTCAGGTCTTGGCTTTAGCCGAGATTCCGTCCGAGTGCATGAAGTAGGCGCTTCTATGCGCAGATACACACAACCGGCAGTCAGCCAAGACCAATTTCCTACTTACAGTTACAGTACGGCCGAGTTGTTTCCGGCGCCACATTGCGTACACTTGCTGGATATAGTGGCTCATGGCGACCGCATGGTAACATGCCATACCGATGAGGCTTTAGCAGCAAGAATTAGCTTCGTATGTCCTCAAGACACTACCTAGTCAGGCACCACCCGAAAGGGCGAATGCGAGCGCACTACGCCAAGAGCTTCTCACCTGCAGGCATATGCCCTCGTGGTGCTGGCCCAAGCCGAACAACGGACACGGAACGTACTGTACCAGAATACGGGGATATGCATGAGAGCTCCGTTCCTCGGAAAAGCTGCCCCACCATTCCGCGGGGCAAAAGATGTGGCAGACTGGAGCTCGACACGATGCCCCATAGCCCTGACGCTGCGGTCATCACGCTGCGACCAGTAAAAATACAAGTTTCTCATCCTGTGATTGATCAATGATGCCAACAGCCGTCGTCCTGATTCAGTTACCGCGTGCTGCTCCTCATGATTTCGTGCAGATCTCCAGAGTGTCGCTTGGAGTGCTGGGCATCGTCGATGTGACACGAGCAAGGGAAACCAAGCGCACATCAGCGCTCACATTTCCCTTTGTTTAATGCACCGAACAACGTGGTTTTGTTCTGAAGGACGCGCTGCAGCTCTTTCCATCGAAAAGACAACTTTTGTCAGCAGCAGCAGCAGCTTTGCGCGGCATGGAGATATTGCGGCTCTGTTCGCACCCATTGACTTCATGTAGAAAAATGATGCCCGGCCCAGACTTCGGTCCATATCGAACTGGTAAGGTGAGGGTTCCGCTCAAGCCGATATTGGACTCTTCCAGGTCTTCGAACTCGATCGGATTTCCTGTTCCGCATAACCTCCTGTCTAGCCATGATTCTTGTGCAGCCACTCAGCACGCGCAGCAGAAAATGCGCTTGCGCATCGTTGCCACACAGACAATGCAAGGATCATGCTGCTATTATATAAAGGCTGATGCGGACCCTCGTAGAAGAGGCAAGCGGCCAAGGAGGTCTTGACTGACTCTGAGAGGCCGGGCAGCATCCGGGGATCATTGTGGACAGTGAGTGGAACCAATATCTGGGGCTCCACAGAGCAGTCGTCGTAGCGTCGTCGGGAAGCGATGTGGTCCAGAGGCGTTTGCATCCTTCTGACGCAGCTAGGAGTCATTCGCATGGGCAGATGATACTCTGGCCGCTGTGATCACGAACTCCGTAGACTGAAGTTGGAGAGGAAATGCTATGATTGACAATACAGTAGAGCTGAGGACGCGCGCTACGAGCGGTCTCGATCGACAGCGCTCGAGGCTAGCGACGCTTCACAGTGGATTATTGTCTTTGCAGCCAGGCAGCTTTTGTCATTGTCGCTTGCAAAGCGGCGGCGGACGAAGCTCGCTCGCTCTTGGACGAGCGAGCAACTTCCAACGATCCACAAGCGAGTCCAATCACAGATTTCCGATGAGACGTAAGCCTGCATTTTTCTCCAGACGCTAAGCAATGGCCTGTATATCTGGGGTAAGTTAGACTCATGGAGGCTGGTCGTCTCGTGCTTGGCGGCCGAAGCTCCAAAGAGCCTCCCGACCCGCGTCGATGCACTTCTGAAGTTCTGACACTTGTGATTCGTGCCAGTCATCAGCATTTAATGCCTCTTGTGGACCCTGAGGAAGGGACTACGCACGGACTTGGGAGACGACCAAAGCGACGGCGGCGCGCACATCGCCTCCGCCGCAGTCCGGGCTGATCTGGCTACGGGTCAACTGTGGTGTGGTCACAGGACAGACGGTCAGCTGCCCTGCCCTGCAACATCGATGCAGCGTGCTGGCTGGTGTGCACAACAACAAAGCATTTGCGAGAGAAGCGCGCTCATTTGCTTGAGTTTGATGCCGAGACCGTCTCGCAGTCGAGATGACGTTCGATAGGGCGGGCCAGGGTGGCTTGGAGCAGGTCACAAGTACATCGTTTGCATGAGCTACCTGGCCAGCTCGCTCCGCGTCGAGCGCCATCGCCGCGCATGAATCGATTGTCGAGACAAGCTTGGCGGCCTGGCTTCCCGAGCCCTGATGCGCGTACAGTACAGTAATGTATGTACTGTACTACTGTACTGCATGGCACTGCACTGTACGCTGCAGGTTCCGCGATGCACGGAGCCGCTATGCTAACGCGGCACCATCGGTGGACCCTCCCTTTGCGTGATCGCATACGTCCTTTTACCAGCTTGCCATCGTTGCCACCGGACGGCGTCAACCTAGCATGCCGGAATGTCGCTCTGTTCATCACTCCATGTACATACATACATATTCACAACGTCCTAGCAAACGTGGTGTCGGTGCACGTTCTCCCGGCATGAGACTGTGGTACTGCTGCCACAGCTACTGTACTGTACCATGCCGACCCACTCCACTGGTCACTTGCTATGCGCTTCTGGTGGGCACTGCCTGTCATATCGGCCAGTGTATGAGCCGATGGTCGGCATGTCATCTTCTGCCATTACACTTTCCGAAGCTGTTCGCATTGGACGATCAACGCCCTGTCGCTCCCTCGGGGTGTAGAACTCTGCATTCGTACTGCTCGCTTGGAGATCGTGAGGATGCCCCCACCAGCAGCGGAAAAACAGCGACAGACGGCATCGGCCGCCCGGCCTACTTGCAGGAAGAGCTCACGGCAGGAATTGAAATGCTGCGGCTCTAGCATTTATGCAGTATAGCTTCACGCCAGGGTCCGTCTCTGCCTCGGGCCCCAGCACAGACCGTTCCACACCTTCGCGGCCAGCCTGCTTGCAATCCTGGCAAATCAACGCCTGGGAGCCGCTTGGTGCTGGGGACGTCCACTAATCCACGTCGCAGTCCAAGCTGGCACCGCATCCAGGCGCACCATGCGCTCGCAGGTGCCGGCGTATCGATGTCAATCACCACGACCACCAGGTGATATAGCTTGTTCTGCGAAAGGTAGCTACCTGGAACCAACAGCGCCCTTTCCTGGATCACATTTGCCGGCACACACCAGCAAGAGCTTACGCTTCAAGCAAGACTCTCTCTGCCTTCTGCGCAGAACGATCTGGCTCGGACGCTCTTTCCATCTGACCACGACGGCCTCGGAAAGGGCTACCGGCGTCGCCGTTGAACTTTTATCCACGAGCACAAGCATTCTTCACAGGCTCACGGCACCTTCTCCAGACCCCAACTTTCCCCAGCAAAGGACATTACCCGCTCCGCCATTGGCGACATTCCTTTCTGCTACTACGCACGACTGTCCATTGCGTTGCGACCCCCCGTTCACGGTGTGGTTGAACGCCGGCCAGACTCTCGCACGGTGGACACGTAATAAAACAGCATCGCCTATTCGGGCAGGCGAGTGAGCCACTGGGGATTAAGTTAAGCGCTTGCCGCAACAGACTTCGACTGACCGCAGAGCGCTCGGGTGTACCAGTACGTTACCAAACTCTATCTGAAGTTGCAGTCTCGTGCCGTGTATACTGGGTCTGGCGGCCAGCTGACGACAGGTATCTGAATAGGCTTCCACTCTGCTTCTGCACACAGGCTGAGCTTCGTGGGTGGAGCATTGCAGACTTGCGCAGTCGACCTCGAGGAAACCCTTGGACTCGACGACATTAGACATTGGACTGCTGGACGTCACTAGAAACACATTTCGAGTTTGGTACGATCGGAGACCTGCAACCGTGCAGCCAAGTCTGGTATCCACGCTCCCATCCGTGTGACACCGCCAGACAGAACAACGGCCTGGCGTTCACTCACGTCGGCTATCCTGCATTGAAAGAGGCGCTTCCGACTGTACTATACGACATCATCTGCCATACCTTGCGACTCGCCAACGTTCGATGAGCTTTCGCGACTCAACTTCCATCGGCCTTAACCTACCTCTTCCTACTTGCATTCAACGCTTCCCGCATTCAGGTTCAACATCCTTGCCGGCGGTTTTGGCGTTTGAGCCTGCAGATTGCCCATTCCAGTCCCTATACATTCTAGAGCATGCAACCAGAGACTGTCAAACGAGAGCCCGAAAACGATTCTCCGGGTGCGACCAACAACGTTCCAACAACTTCGAACCAGTCGAACGGTATGCCTGCGAAGAGTTGCTAGCATGGTACAAAGGGACTTGAGAATACTGACAACTGCTAGGTCGTCAAGCGAACAGCAAAGCAGGCACGGGACAGAATGGCACGACCAACGGCCAGTTCCCACCGCCGAAGACGGATAAACCTCGACCGCACGTCTGCACAACATGTCAGAGGTCGTTCGCACGACTCGAACATTTGAAAAGACATGAAAGGTCGCACACCAAAGAGAAGCCGTTCGAATGTCCGGAATGTACACGATGCTTCGCGCGAAGGGACTTGTTGTTGCGCCACCAGCAGAAGCTACACATGACCAATGCCACGACCAAGCAACGTCAGGGCCGTAGAGAAAGTGTCGGCGGTGCAGGAGCCAATGGCAACGGCAGAGTTCGCAAAAATTCGGTGGCCAACGCAAATGTCGGAGGCGCTGCAGGCAACATTGCTCAAGGACGGCCAAGAGCCAACACTATCAGCCACATCGACATGTCCTCGCTTGGCATATTCGATGGCAATAATCCGCACATAAATCGCATGAACGCTCTTGGACTCAATCTCCACGGCGTTAACCACATGGCCATGAACGGCATGCCGGGACCAGGTAATTTCGACTATCGTGGCATGTCAACAGCGATGGGTCATCACGGTAACATTCACGGGCTTGCTAAGCTGGACACACATATCAACAATATTGATTTATCGAATTCGCTGCAGACTGCGCCGCCGCGTGCAAACTTTGGTGGATTCGATATCGAACAGTTGTTCACGCCTCACACGACCATAAACCCTGCAGCACTACATTTCGGAGGCGCCGGCACAATTCAGTCGTCCAACATCCCATTCGGCTATGATCCGTCCTCAAATCAGCAGGTACCGATCGACGATGACTTTGCCTGGATGCGCAACTGGAACATGCAACTTGGGGATGGCAACGATAACGACCAAGCCATCGACGAGTCGTCACCTTCCAGAATCAGCAGCGGCGATAGCCCTGGGGACTACACAGAGAGCATGACACACAGTCAAGCTGCCATCTCGATACCACATGCCGACTTCCTGTGGCCACAGCAAGGCATGCAGCAACAGCAGAACGTGCATAATGGCACTTTCCAGCTCGAAGCTCTGGAGTCTGGTCTGCCTAACCTAGAAGCCGCCAATGGAACTGTTTCGCCATCTAGCTTGCACGATCCAACGCCCAATGGCAACGCTTACTTCCACCAGGCAATGCTGCAACAGACACAGCAGCCACACCACCATCACCACATATCGATTCCGGAGTCCATACATAGCCAGAATGGCAGCACCTTTGGTCATACTCTCTCGCACTTCGATTCAAACAGCCCCAGCATCGCATCCTCATCCATGACTGGCAGCGCGCGACAAAGCTCAGTGACATCTATGTCTACGGATTCTATCACGGATTCTACGCGGCAGGCTCTTCTGCATAGCTTGTCGCAGCCGTCCGTGTTCGGCCACAACCACCGGAAATACTCGCAGCCATCTGTGAGCTCCCCACTATCTCCAGGGGCAGCTCGAGGTACCTTGCAAGGTCAGGGACCGGAGCTGCCATGTACTGCAGATATTCGAAAGTACATCGAGGCATTTGTGCACTACGCACATCCGCATCTACCAATCGCGCACATTGCTACTCTGTCTTTTGACATCATTGAGCAGAATAGTGGTCCACGCGGAACACCACCTGCAAATAATTCTGTGCAGAATGGGACGACTGGAGGCGCAAGATGCCTCATTCTTGCCATGGCCGCGATTGGTGCATTGTATGAGTATGAACACCCCGCCTCCAAGGTCTTGTTCGATGCCGCCAAAAAGATGATACAGCTCTATCTTGAGGAAAGGCGCAAGGCAGACATTTCTGCTGCAGCGAATGGGTCAAATGCCACCAGCGAGACGCCTTTGTGGCTGGTTCAGGCAATGCTACTGAATGTCATCTATGGGCATCACTGTGGCGACAAACTGGCTGCTGATATCGCGAGCAATCACATCGCAGCGCTGGTCAGCCTGGCGAGAGCTGCAAACCTCGCTCGACCCCGGACCGAAGGCTCTCCTTCCGCATCTGGAGATGTTACAGATCGGAGGAAAGGCGATGTTGAGATGGCGGACGACAACAACGCGAACGGCGAAGTGGCCCCACCAGGAACGGACCTGCATTCGCAATGGATTATCTGGAAGACTGGCGAAGAACGCAAGCGCTGCTTGTTCGCCATTTTCATCCTGTCAAGTCTGCTAACGACTGCGTACAACCAGACGCCAACCATCATGAACTCGGAGATTCTTCTGGATCTTCCATGCCCAGAAGGTCTTTACGAAGCCAGCAGCGCGGAAGAATGGCATGCAAGAGGAGGTCTTACGGCCGCCCAGGAAGGCTCGATCTCGTTTGCGAATGCGCTCAGCACACTTTTGACAGCTCATCAACGACAAGGTAACAATTTCGCGCCAAGCATTTACAACAGCTGCAGTGATGTGGGTGCTTTACAGGCCGGTGATGAAGAGCTCCGTCCAAGCACTTTCGGCTGTCTTGTTCTGATTAACGCGCTGCATAATTACATCTGGGAGACCCGGAGCCGCCACGGCGGCAGAGATTGGACAGTTCAAGAAACCGAGTCGATGGTCACTGCGATCGAGCCTGCATTGAATGCATGGCAAGCTGCATGGAAAGCAAACCCTCAGCACAAGCTCGAAAGGCCAAACCCATACCAATGTGGCCCTCTGTCAGCAGACAGCATTCCGCTACTTGATCTTGCGTTCGTTCGGCTGTACGTCAACCTTGGTCGAACAGCGGAGGCATTCTGGGCACGAGATTTCGATGCCATGGCTGACGAGCTCGCGAACGGCGGACATTGCGAAGGATCACCGAACGACAACAAGATCCGCAAGGGTTCGTCGTCTGCAAAAGACTCGCCCACTGCTGCGCTTAGAAGAGCGTCGCAGTTGCAAGGCCAAGATCAAGCTTCGTCCAGAAGAGAGCGTCATCTGCGCAAGGCAGCATACTACGCCGCGGATTCTCTCACGATCGCCTGCAGCTACAATATGACCTATGCAGACCCGACAGCGCATGAACTTCCGATCCAGTCTGCGATCTGCTTCTTGGATTGCGTCCAAGTATTGGGCGAATGGTGCACAACCATACAGGAGCGAGCTGGTCGGTTCTTGGGTGTGCTTGGCCGCGATTGCATCGAATATGGACAGGTACCGGCCATCATGTTGCTTGAGAACGAGGATGTTGAGCTTCTTCGCAAGATTGAGTCGATTTGCAACAACCTGGAGGAGAAACGACTGCAGCAAGAGAACCTCCTCATGATGGATCCCCTGCACTCGGCGAATGTGGGCAGCATGTCCAATGGTGTCGACCTAAGCTCATGCAGCTTGGGCGGCAAGGTTATGAGGGTTGTTGCAATGATGCTGGAAAAGGCTGTAATATGGCCAAGTAAGTCCTCACCTTGTGTCCACGAGAGATGACACTAACAGCATGATAGTCACCCACGTCATGGCCAAAGCCCTGGAGACCGAAGCATCGCATATGGATCGACGCGCCACGGCGTCTATCTCCCACCAACAATAGACAATGACCTTACGACCAACCGTGCTATTCAAATTTGTCGACCCGAGGTGTCCCGGCAGTTTGCTGTTGATGATTTTTTTTTGGCCGCGCCGGACATATACTTTGACTGTACATTCTTGTCCATACACCCAGAAGTACATGTACTATGGCATGTGAATATGACGACCCAAAACGTACGACAATACAAAAGCGGAAAATTGCATCCAAGGAAGGAGTCTGTGATGCATCCCAAAACCAAGGCTTGAAGCAGACAAGTGGCGCAAAATGGTGCTTGCGCGCAGTTGCACATGATGAATATGTGATGTGGATGATGGCCGTCCCGGGATCTGGTCTGGAATAGGAGTATCTTGTTTGCTTGTTTGCTTCTTTTGGCATGGGCAATACGGTGGGGTAGGACAGGAAGCTGGATTGTAAAAGTGCTGCCGTTGCAGACCAAACAAACAGATGTAATTCATGTTGTCACGTAGAGATGGCAAGGCTGTTTCATAAGCCAACAAACGAATTCTTTTCCATGTGTTGCATGATGATGTGTGAAGGTGCTATGTATATGTACCTTGTAGCATGCATGTATGTAGTATATTAATCACGACACATAGCCGGCACGTGGCGTCATGGCAAGCATAGCAACATGGAAGGTTGACTTGCAGTTCAACGACCCGGACGATCACCATCTGGATTTTTGCATGACAGTTGCGCAATCGTAACGTGGGCTGCCGACTAACTGTTTGCACTGTATCTGCTGCTCGGCGTAGCAGCGCTATTCTGCCCGTTGAACCAACCCCTCACGCTTGATATCGGCCGATTGGAAGAGGAGATAGACGATTCCGGCATTCACTTGCAAAAAGTGAGGAGTTGAAGAGGAGAAGTGAGGAGTAGTCAGGTGGAGAAAGCAAAAGCATACATACATTCAGTTACATCAATCGATCCTTCCCCCCCCCCTCCGACGCGCAACCATGTGCCGATTCCTGATATACTCCGGCCAACAACCTATCCTCCTCAGTCACTTGATCACGAGCCCCACGCACAGCATCCTAACTCAAAGCTACGACTCGAGACTACGCATCGATACGACCAGGCCGCACAATGGGGATGGATTTGGAGTGGGATACTACACCACTGCACCGCGTCGTAGGAGGAGGAGACGGAGTACTCTGAGCAGCACGCATTCGAACCGACGATATAACCAGGGGGAAGGGAAAGAACGGAAAGAAGGGAAAGAAGAAGAAGAAGAAGAAGAAGTGGTAGACCTTGGACCGGAACCATGTATCTTTACGTCGACGATCCCGGCATGGAACTGTAGGAACCTGGAGCGGTTGGCGAGTAAGACGGTTAGTCCGTTGATCTTTGCGCATGTCAGGGCTAGCACGGAGGGGGCGTTGAGTGATAGTAATTGCCATCCCTTCTCGAGAGGGGCGTTGATGTGGATGCATAATGGAGGGGTCGGAGGGTGGAAGCTTGGCGTCAAGAGGAGGTTGGTGTCGGATATCAGTGATCGGTGGTTTGAGAATGTGCAAGGGCAGACGGACAGTGAGTGGGCGTTTGCGCTGTTCCTGGACAGTCTGGAGAAGACGGGTGTGGATGCGGATGACGAGGTCAGGCAGAGGGATGGGTTTGGGCATACGGTGCTGAGGAAGGCGATATTGAGGACGATTGAGAGGATTAACGGGTACATCAAGAGCTTGCCTGACAGTGCCAGGGAGGGGGGGAATGACGTGAGGAGTTTGTTGAACTTTGCGGTCACGGATGGAAAGAGCGTGGTCTGCACAAGATATGTCAGCTCCAAGACGGACGAAGCGGCCAGCTTGTTCTTCAGCTCTGGCACCAACTGGGCGGAGCAGCCGTCTGCAACACCAAATGCTACGAAGAGCAAGGTTGGCAAGGGCGAGTATAGGATGGAAAGACGGGACAAAGGTGCCGATATCGTGCTCGTTGCATCCGAGCCGTTGACGTTTGAGCGCGACAATTGGGTCACTGTACCCACGAACAGTGTCCTCACGATACACAATCAAAATGTATTGATCCATCCGATCCTGGACGAGCACTACAACTACACGGCAACATTCATGAGGAGCACGGAGTTTGCGGCAGACAAAGGTCAGACTACAACCGATGGTATGGCAGAGAAGACGAAGAAGAAGAAGAGCACCATAGCTGGCATTGTCAGCAAAAGCTCAGTGGAGGGCCTTGCAGACGGCATTGCAGGTGTTGAGATTGGTGCTGCTGCATGAGTGGGTGTCGCGCCTGGGAGCAAAGAACAGGTTGAGATCGGGCTGGCATGCTAAATGAGGCTGACGTTCAAATGGGGAATATTAACTAGCCATAGACAAATTCAAATATGGTTCATTTGCCCCACGGTCCACATGCTATCGAACGATATACCACGAGCCTGGTCATGCTTCTCGGGTAGGAGCTCCCCAATACCACGGACAAAGAGGCGAACCTCCTGGTAAGCCTGCTACTACTCAAACGAGACCGCCCGATGCGACCTCAGCTCAGTGTCCTTGTGGTTCCGGCAATAAAGCAAGTCCATTGCCTGAAGTCATGAAGTCATGAAGTCATGAACGCGCGTTGTCGTTGATCATTGTTCTCTGTCGTAGAAGATCTCGTGGTAGCGATGAGTGGCATCCACGACTGCCTCAGCGGCAGTGAAGTCTAGTGGGATCAGATAGTCAGGAAACAGAAAATGGCAAGCAGCGACCTCTCCTCTTTCTTTTTTTGGAAGTTCGGAGCGAAGAAGAAAATGCATACCAATATTGCCCTCGGGTCCCAAGTCCGTACTTGCTAGCACTTTGACACTCAGGTCCTGCTGCACTTTGCCGATGATCTCGAAGGCGTGGTTCAGCTGCCAGTGTGAATCCTTTTTACATCACCAGCAATTAGAGACAACACGACTTGTTATTCCCAGTATTCGAGCGGCCCGGGGCTTGTGTGTTCTGTCTGCTTACTCTGTTCAAGTGGCACGTGATTTGTCCTCCTGCATCGATTGTGCCCGTCTCTCCACGAAGTTGGCGCACTTTGCCCAGAATGCGCACGTTGCTGTGCGAGAACTGCTCGAGATGTGAGGCCAGGATTCGGGGGGTTGCTTCGGACATGTTTTGGATGGTAATTTGTTCTTCTGTTCAAGTATTGTTTTTATCGTGTGTGTGTTCAATCTCGTGGGTTGGTTTGCCTTAGCCGATTCGACGCGTTTGTGTGTGTGTGTGTCGCGTGCTAGCGCGATTCGATCCTGAGACCATCAATATGTCATCAAATCAATAGGCACGAGTTGATTGACATGGTCTTTAACTCCGCTATGGCCGGTTGTGGGGAGCCGGGCCACTAACTACTTATCAACGCACTGTACATATAAAAGAGCGCTCGACCGCCAGAACATCTCCTGACTCCAAACCTATTCGACACTCTGAGACACCACGCAGCCCCAGCCATGCCGGTCGCTCGCATACGCCCAGACTGCTCTCTCGCACGTCGACGTTCCTTGGTCTCCGCCGACTGGGATGCCTCGCCCTTCGACCAATTAATAGCGACGTGGCACCAGCTCCTTGGGGAGCAGCTCAGCCATCCATCATCAATGCATCCGGATGCCACGTGACAGGATCGCTACTCGCAGGATGAGTGCTGATGGGCGCCCAGTACGAATATGGAATGTGCTGCTTGCACATGACATCTCTCACTTCACTTGTCACCGCATCTTTCCCTGGTTTCTTCTTCCCTCACCTCGCTATGTTTTGCGCCACGACCTGATATGGCGGACATGCGAGGACTGGTTGAAGAAAAATGCGTGAGCTCTGCTCGCTGCTTGTCCTTGTCCTCTGCAGCGCTCTTCGGCATTCTACTCTCTTTCGTGGCAGCGTACGTGATGTATCAGCTGTACTTCCATCCTTTGGCGAGATATCCAGGCCCTCTCCTTGGTCGATTGACGCAATGCTACGATGTATATCATGCGTACGTTGGCGATAAGCACATATTGTTCTACCATTTACACCAGAAGTACGGCACAGTGCTGCGTTTCTCGCCAAATTCGCTATCAATCAACGACCCAGCAGCCTTGAAGGTCATCTACGCCCGTGGCGCAAATGTGCAGAAGTCGGTGTTCTATCAGTGCTTCCGCGCTGCACCACAGGCTATCAGCACTCTTTTGGCCACCGAAAGGCATCATCATGCTCGCAAACGAAGGATCATGGGCCAAGCTTTCTCTGATAGTGCACTGCGAGGCTTCGAGCAATATGTAGTTGCCCACACTGAAGATCTTGTTGAACGACTTGCCGATGCGGTCGACCGCTCTGGCTCGGAGAAGGCACGATGGAGCGCTCCTATGGACATGGCGAACTGGTTTAACTGGCTAGTCTTTGATATCATGGGAGACCTCGTCTTCGGCCGATCGTTTGGTACTCTTGGTGACAAGCCGGAGAATCGCCAAGGCATATTCCTGCTAGGCCGCGCCGCTCGAAGGAACTACGTCGTGGCAGCTATGCCGGCCCTGTTGTATACAGGACTGGAAAAGTGGCTGCCGCTACTTCGTGGCCTGTACCGGGATCGCTGCAAGTATCTTGCTTTTGGCAAGAAGCAAGTGATTGAACGTTCGAAGGAGCAAGGTCGGAATGGCTTGCCGATCATGGAGACTGGACGTCGCGACATCTTCTCTTACCTACTTCGCGCCAAAGACCCAGAGAGTGGTGAAGGTATGCCAATGCCAGAGCTCTGGATGGAAGGCAACACCCTCATCGTGGCCGGCTCTGACACAACATCCACGTAAGTTCTACCTACCTTCACCGACCATAACCTCTTATTATTGCGCTAACAGAGACTTGCCCTCAGCACCCTCGCAGCAATCCTCTACTATCTCCTCCACAACCCTCACACCCTCCGCCGCCTCGAATCCGAGATCCGCACCACCTTCACCTCTCGCGCCGAAATCACCTCGGGACCCAAACTGCAATCCTGCACTTACCTCCGCGCCTGCATCGACGAAACAATGCGCCTCACCCCGGCAGTAGGCGGTATCCTCCCCCGAGAAGTCCTCAAGGGCGGCCTCGCCATTCCCGCCCTAGGTCTCCATCTCCCCGCCGGTATCGACGTCGGCACTCCCATCTACGCGATTCACCACCACAGCGATCACGTCGTGAATCCTTTCAAATTCGACCCTGAGCGATGGATCGAGAAGGATCATCGCCAGGACAGGGACGCTCTGCACGCGGTCTTTACGCCTTTTAGTCTGGGTCATAGGGCTTGTTTGGGAAAGCCGCTGGTTTATATGGAGTTGGGCATTGCGGTGGCGAGGCTGATTTGGGAGTTTGAGATGAGGTTGAGTGGAGAGCAGCATGTTAGTGCATTCATCGAGAGGGACATTAAAACCGGGAAGAGACAACCTGGGGAGTGTCAGTTGCAGGATTGGTTTATGAGCAGGAACGAGGGGCCTTGGGTGGAGTTTAGCGTTAGAGAGGGGATTTGACGGACATTGATCTGGATATCGATAGGATGGATGGATGGATGGATGGAGGGACAGACACATGAAGATCGAAGTGATTGCTGAAGTGGTATGCAGATATTACGCTATGCGTATATGCTATGTCTTGAGTCACACAACAATGATTGATCAACAATGCTGTTCCGCTGTACAAAAAAAAGTGCAGTGCCAAAAATATTGGTAACTGCAATCCGAAATTGGTGCGTCCCTTTCTTACGCTTCATGCCCACAAGCGTCATGCCATACAAGCATCCATGCCCATCGACGGCATCACTTGCATACCCGGCATTCCCATCGACGACGACATCGCAGGCATGCCCATCCCCACCATACCACCCGGTAACGCTCCCGACATCATCGGGTACGGCGTGCCCATGCCTGGAACTGCAAAAGGGCTCAGTCAGCATACAACCACTTGTAACTCCTCCGCGACTTCTCTCGACGTCCGAACGACAATCCAAGACCGCCACCAGAGTAGACGCCGAGGCCGCATCCCACTCGCAGGCAGTGAGCAAGAGAAACGACGATACAAGGGAACAATGTGGTGATGAGACTTACCTCTATCACGTCCCATACCGCCCATTCTGCTCCTCGTACTCCTCACCCCACCACCACTTCCTTTGCGGGGCATGATGATCCCATTCTCATCCTCATCTTCACCGTCCCACACCCCCGTATCATCATCATCATCGTCGTCGTCGTCACCACCATCATCATCATCAACATCACAGAATGCACCTCCTCCTCCTCCTCCTCCTCCTCCTCCTCTTCCTCCTCTTCTTCTTGCGCCACCAAGGACTTGCAACATGTGAGGACTCATGCCTCCGTACATCATAGGGAAACGACCGCCCATTCCCATGCCTCCTCCAACATTACCACCACCACCACCAAGGTACTGCAACATGTTAGGATTCATGCCTTCGTACATCATGGGCAAAGCACCGCCCATTCCCATGCCTCCTCCGCCCATCACACCCATCAATGGATTCATCATTGGGTCCGTCATGGCACCGCCCATTACAGGTGGCGTGCCTCCGCCGATGCCCTGGAAGGGAATGGGGTACTGTTGGTAGGGGTAGCGGCCTGCGCCGTAGGGGGAGTTGGACATGCCCATTTGGGCCATAGGGGCCATGAAGTTCATTTGGTGGGCTGGGTGAGGTCCTCCCGGGCCAGTGACGGATGCTCCTGTCGAGATGTCAGGGGATTTGTAGGCCGAAGTGATGGGTGATAAGATTTACCATAGCCATGATATCTTCTTCCTTGAGGGAGACCACTTTGGGCAATGTTCATGTATTGCTGATAAGGGTTGTTCATGCTCAGTTGCATGCTACGTCGAACGTAATCCCACTGTCAAGTAATAGGGACAAAGTGTAGATTGCCGCTCGGTGCTCCGTCGGAAACAAAGGATTCTGTGCTCATATGACCCGTGAAGGGTGACAGACAATGAGATCCAGGACCGTTCACCTGTGCGACTGAACCGAAAAGCAAGATCTGGAGGTGAGGCAAGGTTTAGAAAGATGAGAATCTGGGGCATGAAGGGGTGGAAGTCTGAGGTCGTCATATAAGCCCTCATGCCGATGTGACGCAATCGGATCGAGGTAATCAGATTGTCAAGCGATGCAGAGAGTTCCTGGGCGTGGTACCGTGGCACCATTCTTTAGCTCGCTATCGCTCTCTCGAACTGCTATGCTGAAGAGACACCGGGTTCACCAGTGCGCGCAAACAGTAATTGGACTTTGTTCAGGATGGTGCATTCACCATCGTGGCATAAAAGTGTGACTGAGCAGGCTCGTTGTGGCCAAAGCTCAGTTGCGTGTCGAAGTCTCGGTTGTGCAACAGCGCTCTTGCTGTAGATCCAGCCTCCGGACCCGATGATAAAGCTCGAATCTGGCACCGTGTGTGAGCACAGCGTAGCGAGCAGCGGGTAAAAAGATCTTGCTGGATCATAATCAATAGTGCTTCCGAGGTTTCTGCAAGTCTCCGCGATCGTGAAGAGCACTGCAGGGCGAGCAAACATTTTACTTTACGAGCCTGCAAGCAATCAGAGAGCTCCAGCGTGTCCGCCAATCCATTCGTCAAGTCACTTGGCGTGAGTAGTCATTGATATACGCGCTGTGATCACTCTCAGTCGAAGCAGGAAAGGACACGACACTTGTCCGTAGTCGTTCAATCCTACCCTACTGCAGGAAACGTCTACAACGCTAGAGCCAAAACAAGGCCGTGCTTGGGGAAAAAGCCAGTATCTAGCTGAACTTGTCAGATTGGAAATCGATTTTCACCATTGGCCTGGAACCATCAGAGGTCCATGCTTTAACGTGACTGGACGTTGAGGACTGCCCACAGACCAAGCGTATTCGTGCCGGTATCGGTCGCACGCCACATATGGTACAAGGAGCCTGAGTAACTTCGAAACTTATCGCGGTAGTATGCCTGATAGATGAAGTTCTGGTGCTCAGCCCGGCCAGGGCTCGACTCAATTGAAAAGGTGGCGTTCTTTCGCAGTACATGAGTCGCAACCGAGAGACATGTGTGGACCAACGAGAAGCTGGTAGCAGTGGCACCAAAATTCCCCGCGAGACAAGATGGTGGTCAGCGGCCGGTATACAAGATCGACGACAGACGCGCCAGCCATGCAACAGTGACGGCACAAATCAAAACCAGGGCAGCTATTTCACCTCCATGCTCTTTGTGCTCCGAGCCAACCAGAAAACCAGTCCAGACGGTCACGAGTCGTCGTAGGAGTTCACATCGGTCGATGGTCATCAGTACGATCTTGACGTAGGCTATGCGCAAAACGCGAAAGCTCTGATGGCTCTGGTAACTCTTGTGGTTGAAATCATCGGGCTTGAGAAATAGCTCTCATCCTTGATGTTGTACCGATTACAGTCCAGATCCCTGACCTCAAGTCTTGCCTGATAGCCTGGGTAGCGTACAAATCGAGCACAATGGAATTTTATACTTCGCGCCTGGTCACCCACCGGGCAGGATCATCCACGGTCTTGCCAAGGCGATACTGGGCACAGCGCGGCGATGGTCTGCACACTTGGGGGCGGCATAGCAAGACGACTCATCGGGAAAACCTTGTATCTGGTTGTTAGCTGTGAGCGAGCTCTGCGTGTGCCGTACGGCGGCGATAGCTGGGACGAAGATGCCAAGTCTTGACCACTGGAAGGCGCTCATTCAAGTCGTATCGCCGGCGTGGACACAGGAGGGATGGCGGGGCGGAAGGGCGGAAGGGCGCAGTAGATAGCAGATATCTCTGTAACCGTGAGCGGCGACGTCAAGGTAGATGCTGATGCCGATGCCGATGTCGATGTGTTGGACGCAGGAACGCGTCGTTGTCGTTTTTGGAGGAGATCGTGTGCTAGTCTTGGCGACTGGTCGAATCGGGTTTAGCTCCAGCGGTCGACCATTTTGTGTTCCTGAGACTTCGCGCGACAGCCACAGCAGAAGAAGAAGAAGCAAGAGCAGCATCCACCACCACCACCATATCGCAAGAACAGCAATACCGCTTTCTGGCGACCGTTATCCTTTCGAAACCTGGACAGCGAGCGTTCAATCAGCGACAGCGACAGCGCCTTCGACACGACATCTCCTTTCCCAATCAGCGTTTCTGCACCTGCTTCGCTTCAGTAGCATCCCAGCACTCCTGGCATCAACATTCTTACGAAGATCATGGCTCCCTCATCGTTCGCATCTGCCGCTGCAGGCAACGCCTCCACACCGTCACAAACACGCGAAAATGCTGCTTCGGAATGGTACGTTGGCCTCGACACGAGGGAAGGGCATGCCGCGTCTCCCGCTACGTGAATGCATCGTGGGGAGGGCAAGCCCTGGAGGCATATACGTGTATCGCACCTTGAACAATTAGCTAATGGGCTGTGTCCAGGTCGCGTAGAACTAACGGCGCTACGCAAACGTTTCGAAGACCTTCAGGTGCCACCAACATCACTTCTTCCACCCAGCAGCAGCAGCAGCAGGACGCCACCGCCGCCGCCTCACTTCCCCCGCGATATGTCCCGCCACACCGCAATGGAGTACAGACCGACTACACTCGCTATACCAAGGAGCAACTACTCGATCTTTACAGGGTACAGCAGAGCTCCAACGGAGGCCTGAATGAAGCTGTCTCGAGCACGTTCGTTGGAGGCTGGCAGCCAGACATGGCAAATGGCAATTCTGCAGGCTGGGGTAGATCCGAGCATGGTCGCGACCACCAGTCTGGGCCTGACATATGTTGGGATAAAGAAGGCACCGCAGAACCTCTCGGCTTGGTTGAGATGGACGACGAGGAACGAGAGGTGAGTGCAACCATGAGCTGAACTGTGAGGGCAATCAAACGCTGATTTAGCGAGCTACAGCTCTTCACAACCTCAATCAACAGCCATGTTCCAGCGAACAAGGTCGGCCAGCAGACGAATGGTATATCTGGCCGCAAGATTTCCATCTCGAACAGTGCGAACACTCCCGGTGCCTATGGACTACCTTCGCCGGGTGTTGCGCGTGGCGGCGGTCGTCGTCGGGAGACTAGCGAGTCATATCCTTTCCCGCAAAACAATGTCTCGTCACCCGGCGGCTTCAATAGAGACGAGCCACGTGCTGCTTCTCCTCCTGCAGCCCTTCTGCGCCGAAGAACGGACCTGAATCTCAATAAAATCGATGACAAGGAAGACGACAAGCCTATAACCACGCCCCTGGGAAGTCTGCGACGCAACCCCACCGGACCTGTGTCGGCTGGCTTCAATGCACCTTCATCACCATGGTCGACGGGGTCGCAGAGCGCGGCACTATCACCCATGGGTTCTTTTGGCAATTTCGGATTGACTGGTGCACAGTCCAGTGCGTCTGGCGACAAACGACCTGGTCTTGGGGCGGGTAGATCTGAGAGCAGGTTCAAAAGTGTGATCAACAAGGAAAGCAACGAAGATGTTGGTCAGAAAGGCCTGGAGAGGAAGGCTAGTATTTCAAGCCTCTCACGAGTGAATGAAAATGAATCATGGCACACGCAGGACCGTGTCGACCCACGCCCTGATATCCTGGACGAAGTTGATGAGGATCTGCCCACTGGAAGTGCCGCACTGGCTACCGATGCTGATGTCAGTCTGCCACAGCCACGACAAGGATTCCGCGGCTATGGGACGCCAAGCCGTCAAGGCACACAGGACGATTTCGGCTTTGGTGCCTTTGGAATGACTACCGACAACACTCATGGCTTTGGTCAGGGTTTCTCAGGACAAGACACTTTCCACCAAACGCCAGCGCAGCAGCGCTTAGGTCAACAGGGCGGCGGCAACGAGCCCATGAGTCCGACCGACACTAACCCTTACCAGTCGCCTGAGCCACATGGCGTAGACCGCATGACCGAAGACAATGGCGATGGTGGACACGACATGCACAATGCTCCTTTGCCGGGGCTAGGTCAGTTCGGAGGCTTAGGCGGGCTTGGCGCTATGCCGCATCTGGGACGTACTCAAGGGCCGGCGAGTGATCGTAGCCAGACCTCTAGCGTTGGGCCCAATCGTGGCTTCCCCAGTTTGGGTGGACTTGGACAGCTGGGAAACGTATCTGGTTCTGCTGCGTGGCCCGTCTCACAAGGTGGTCTTGGAACTCCCGGAAGGCAAACTGTTGCAATGTCGAACGCGTTCGGTGGCGGAATGTTCTCCAACCAGATATCTGACCTGCAGTCCCCAAGTCTAGCTGGCTTAGGTGGAAGCAGCATACTCGGTCCTCAAGGCGGTGGATATGGTGGTAGTCGTCTGGCAAGCATGTTTCCTCAGGGTATGGATCGGGACGCGAGCAACGATCGTGCCGGACAGGCTTTCGGTGGCTTCGGTGATTTGGGTCGCGCGGCTGAGAGTCCTTTCGCCAACCAAGGTTTCAACCAAATTCATGAATCT
Organism: Exutisphaerella laricina CBS 326.52; assembly: GCA_000504385.2. Taxonomy (NCBI): domain Eukaryota; kingdom Fungi; phylum Ascomycota; class Dothideomycetes; order Mycosphaerellales; family Mycosphaerellaceae; genus Exutisphaerella; species Exutisphaerella laricina. The sequence continues at coordinate 56,872 of AWYE02000492.1, forward strand.
TCGGAAGGACAGCAAGCGCAGTTTGGCGCGCCTGGACAACCACCTATGGTTCATCCTCAAGATCATGGTCAAGCGCAGGCGCAAGCTCAAGCTCAAGCTCAGCAGCCTGGCAGTTCTGCGTCAGCGCAGCCACCGCCGCCGCAGCAACGCACCATGGTCATGCCTGACCGCATGCGCTGGATTTACAAAGACCCACAAGGACAAACACAAGGCCCGTGGACTGGTCTAGAGATGCACGACTGGTACAAAGCTGGCTTCTTCTCGCCAGAGCTTCTGGTCAAGAAGTATGAAGACCCCGAGTACGAGCCGCTGGCCCAATTAATCAGGCGCATCGGGAACTCTCGCGAACCCTTCCTGGTCCCTCAGATTGGCATTCCACACGGCGCTGCGACTAGTGCACCAACAGCTTGGGCAGGATCTGGATCAATCAGTGCAACAGCTGGCGCACCTGCTCCATCAGCAGCTGGAGCACAACCACCCTTCGCATCTAGCTTTCCAAGCTTCGGCACCACCTTGACAGCTGAGCAGCAGAATGCTTTGGAACGCAGGAAGCAAGAAGAGCAGTACCTCATGGCTAGGCAAAAGGAGCATCTTGCTCAAGCACAGATCGCGCAGCGAATGCAATTGCAGAGCGGTATCCCGGGCATTACACCAAATCAGTTACACCATCACAGCAGTGCGCATAGTCTACAGTCGCAGCCTAGCTTTGGTAGCATTGCGAGTCCTGCGGCGTATCAACCAAGTCCGGTCCAGGGCCAAACTAGTGCCGCGCCTGGCGGCCACGCCCAAGGCTTCTTCGACAACTCATTTGGACGTCCACCTACGGCTGGTGGACTTGGTGCTGTTGGCGCGGGCATAGAGTCCCTTGGGCGCATTCGCGAGGAGGACATCTCAGGTAATATGGACCGTCTGAACCTGAACGATGGTCGTGCAGCTCCAAGTCAATTCGGTGCGCCTGGTCAGCCGTACGGCAGTCAGCAGCAGACCCGGCAAAGCCCAATGGAAGCCCACGAGAAGCAGGTGCAGCAGATGCTGCAAGATCGAGCACGTCTTCAGCAAGAGCAGATCCGGCATGACCAACAGCAAGCCAACGAGATACAGCCTACTACAAACGAGCGCCTGCAGCAGTTTCAACAGTTGCAAAGCGAAGAAGAAGCTGTTGATCGTTTCCAGCAAGGAGCGCCCGTCGGATCGTCCCATGTTCATCAATCACAGACCCGGGAATCGTCTGCCACACAAAGCAGTATCGGATCGCCGGTCGCTTCTGCTCAGGACCACGTCCACCACCAGCAGGAACCACAATCGCTGACTGAGCAAGTCCAGAAAGCCGTTTCTGCAAAGCAGTCACCTGCGCCACAAAAGCCCGGCTTGCCGCAGCCGTTCGCACATGCGCCTTCACAATCTCCCCTTCCAGCACCGGCAGCACAGCGTACGGGACGACAGAGTGTCGCAGACCAACTGCAGACCGAGTCGCGAGACCGTTCGCAAACTCCTTCGGTCGACACGCCGAGCGCTGCTATCGCCCCTTGGGCAAAGGAGCCGACTGAAGCACCAAGAGGACCCTCTCTTCGGGAGATCCAAGCAGCGGAAGCCAAGAAGGCCGCAGAAGTGGAGGCGATGGCCGCTGCTGCGAGGAAAGCTGCATTTGAGCGCGAGATGGAAGCTCAGGCACAGGCTGCAGTCGCTGCTGCGCCAGGCATTCCGACCAGCGCAATCTGGGGAGCTGGCTCACCAGTCACGCCGACTGGACCTGCTCCAGCTGCATGGGCTAAGACTGCGCAAAAGCCAACCGGTACCGCTCAATCGAAGACCTTGGCACAGATTCAGAAAGAAGAGGAGGCACGCAAGCGTAGGCAGGTCGCCGCTGCCGCTGCTGCTCAGTCACAAGCTGCAGCTCTCGCCGGCGTCGCAGCGGCACCAATCGGCAAAAGCTATGCTGGCTTGGCTGGCAAAGTCACCTCACCAGCTCCTCCAAGTGTTGGCTCTGGAGCATGGACTACGGTCGGTGCGAGCGGCAAGACCAAGACTCCAGCACCTGCGCCAACACCCGTCCGTACTGCGAGTGCTGGTATCGTTTCAGGCCAGCAAGCCATCACCGCAACCAGGAAGGCGCCGACCAGAAGCTCTACCTTGGCAACTCCTGGTGCAGTCAACGCGCAAGATGAATTCAAGAAGTGGGCAGTCAACTACCTCCGTGGTGACATCAAGGGCGTGAATGTGGATGAGTTCGTCAGCTCACTGCTCAGCTTCCCGGCAGAGATGGACATCATCACCGAGGCAGTTCACCACTTCTCCAGCACTCTTGACTCTCGCCACTTCGCGGAGGAGTTCATCCGTCGCAAGCGTCTCGCTGAAAAGGGTCTGGTAGACAACTCGCTGCCAAAGAGCGCATCGCCACACAATGCCGGTGATAGTAAGACTGGCGGATGGAGTGAGGTTGCTAAGAAGGGTCCAACCAAGGAAGCTGCGAAGCAAGAGGCCAACGGCAACTTTAGAGTCGTCGCCGCCAAGAAGAAGGGCTCCAACAAGAGATAGAATCATCGTGTCGAATCACAGCCAGTGGTGGTGAAGAACATGTTTGCGGACCTGCCTGACCTTGGAGGTAAGAAGAGGAGAAAACCCACTCAACAGAAGGACGACGGACGCCATACCGAACTTGTTTGACCATACGTTATTGGGGCCCAGACACGACTTCGGCGTTTGCATCGTCTAATGCCGCAGGTCCCTCGTCGCTTACACTGGAAATCTGTATGACGGGCTTGTTGTGCCTCTCCATGTATGCGTATGCACAGTGGGTCCTCTATTGAGTGGACGAATGGTTTTGATCGCCGGGCGGTGGGGGAGCAGAAGATGCCGTCAGCAGAAGCGAGCATGTAGGATATCAGCAACAGTCACTCTATCAAAACCGTATCACTCACTACTCATCACATCCCTTATCTGCACCATTATGATTTACTCTTTCGCCCGCTCGCCACTCCACCACGGATGCTTACTACATCGACGATATGCTGTACGTTATGGCAAACATTGGCGGTATAGCGTGACAAGAGTCAGCTTCGCAGGACCACCATCGCTACAGGAGATGTTTGGAAGGCAAGAGCAAGAGCAGAGCATGCCTCGCAGCTTCTCAGACTCAACATGTTTCGCAGAACGAAGCGGCTGCAAAACGACAAAACGTGCCACAAAGGTATCGCCACCCACCGTAGTACTAAACCCACGGCCAAATGCTTGAGCATGGCAGATAAGAGTTGTCGTGATAGTGTCGCAACGTGAGAGGACAACCAGGCAAAGTCTCTCCATCAAATCTCCATTTGCCAAGATATGCCAAATCTGCGAATGAGAGTTGTTTCGCAAATATGTTCGAATTATCCACCGCAAACCGGGGGGGTTTGGTATCAAGGTAATCATAATATGGATGTCGTATTTATGTCTCAGTGGCCTATGGTCGTAGGTGCGTACGCCTTGAATTGCAGCCTGTTTGTTGTTTGTTTGTTTGTTCGTTCGTTGAATCCTGTACCGTCGTAACACGCACGTCTCAAGCTAGAAAAGAGCAAGATTACTGCTACGTATATGTATGGCACATTAAAGAGGGCTGCCGGGTGGGACCCGAGGCTGGCATGAATCTGAAGCAAAAACTCTTTTTTTTCTTGTGCTGTCGGCGGTCGTCACATTGATCTTGATTGTTTGGCATTGCAAAACGAGGATATGCTTGTAAGTTAGTTCTATTACGTTGAGTAATGGAAGTCGGATCATGGGCGCGAAACACAAGAAACCCTAGCTAGTTAGAACTATAACGTAGTTGGTTGGTTGGTTGTTTAGATTCATCCACCTACCTACCTAATATTCGAACTTCGCCGAGTAATCAATTGCTTTAAACACCTTTCTTACATCAAATCGTAAGACATAGAGACCGGGGGGAAAAAAAGAAAGGTTAACTAACCTACGGGGCACTGACATTAGCAACGCTTGATATAGATTACTTTAAAATTATTATTTGTCTGTCCGGATAGTTCTAATAAGGGCCGCCGCCGACCGACCGTAGGAGGTAAGCGAATGCCACAATACTGCGAGCTCTTCCGAACGGTGCTCTACGTTAAAGACTATCGATTATAGACTCGCGCGCGGATTGAATGACCTTGCGAAGATGGTGTGGCTCCCCACATGCTCTCACTACGTAGACTAACTCTGGACGGCGTTGCATTGCGTGTTCTCGGGCATTATTCTTGATCTGAAACGAACGCGCCTTGCTACGGGCTTCGTAGTTCTACTATACGTACATAATAGTAACAGCCACTCCTTTAGTTTCCTTCTCTCACCCCCCCTCGGCCGGGATATGGACAGCGCCAGCGCATCCCAGGGATCCGTTTCAGGTTCTAGAAAATGCAAGCGCCTTGATTATTTCGATCCGCAGCCCAGACGTCGCTTGTGTCGGCGGCCGCTCATGCACACCGAGAACTCTCGTAAGAACGTAGTGCGGCATGGTATTTCGGAACTTCGACTTCGTTCGTTCGGGACTACCTGTTCTGCATTTCCCCAAGGGCGCCGGCTGCGTTGTCAGGGAAGCTTCCGGACATGTCAGCGGACCCTACCATATCGCAGGAGCAGCAGCATCCAAAAGCCGGACGGAGTGTAGATCTACCTATGGATCCACAGGTTGGGCCAAGGCTTTGCTGGACATGGAAGGCCTGGTGACGTTGTTAAAGACGGATCAGGGTTGTGCGGATGCTGCAAACAACCCGATAGTATATGTAGTATGCTAAATCTCCTGTGATGCTATGAGTGTCTCCTCTAAATACTCGATACGAAAGTCTGCTTTACATAGGCTCCGACACGCAAAGCTCGAGTGTTTGGCAATTCCAGACTGCTGAATCGATCAAGCAGCTCAGAAAGGGCCGCTGCGCTGGGGCATCTGTCGCTTCACCCTGCAAACACGTTACCTCTGAAGCACCTATACTCCGCGGCTCCATGAGGCTGTCATGGCTGCTGCTCGCATATCCTTGTGCTGCAGTTCCCATTGTGCGGCGCGCTGGGCTACCAAGTCTAAAGCCAGTAATAACGACTGATGTAAGTTCGTGGAGCACTTTCGATCAAGCAGTACGGCTTACTTTGCAATAGTTTCCTGATCCATCCATCATCAAGGTTGGCGATACCTGGTACGCATTTGGCTCTCAGTCCGCTTTCGACTATAAAGACATCAAGGTTCAAGTCGCCACATCGAAGGACTTCAATACCTGGACGTTAACGAACCAAGACGCTCTCGGCACACTAGCTCCATGGGTTGATGTCCGAGCCGGAGCGACCTGGGCTCCCAGCGTGAGCCAGCGGACGGATGGTAGCTTTTTGATGTACTACTCAGCAGTAACAAACACAGCAGGAGGTGGTCGACTCCACTGCGTCGGCACGGCAACAAGTGATACCATTGACGGCACATTCAACTCGAATGCAGACGAGCCGTTCGTGTGTCCTACAGACCAAGGTGGTGCCTTAGACGCGAGCGCGTTCCAGGATGTCGACGGAAGCAATTATGCGCTATATAAGATTGATGGTAATGCTATAGGCCATGGTGGAATTTGTGGCAATACTGTTGCTCCGATTGTCAAGACGCCGATCATGATTCAGCAGACGCAGGCAGATGGCACTACCAAAATCGGCGAACCAAAAGAGCTCATTTTTAACTCTGATCGCGATGGCCCTCTCGTGGAAGCACCATACATGGTTCGGGACTCGGATGGCTTGTATGTGCTCTTCTTCTCGTCGAACTGCTGGACCACAGATTTGTACGACATTTCGTATGCTACTAGCGATTCGCCGACAGGAAAGTTTGCGAAGACGACGCAGCCTCTGTTCGTGACCGGTACAAGAGGCATGATCGGGCCTGGAGGAGCTTCTGTAGCTACGGATGGAACGCATTTTGCAATGCATGGGTATGATTCGAAGGACAAGGTCGGCACCAGGCGATCGATGTATGCCTCTACATTAGACATTCAGGGTGGCAAAGTTCTGCTGCAGTAAGATGGTAGCTGACCATTGTGTCTAACGAGGACACGCTCCCAAAAAGGTTGTCGCCGAGGCGAACGAGAATCTGGAATACTTACAGCCATGTCGTTTGACCCTGTCGATGTCGGATTGATTACATAGTCTGAACATCGATATCGCCCTTGCTTGAAATGGTTCGGATGCCACCTTGCCAGATCTCAACATCCAGTTTCCCCCCACCGCACCAGGCGCTGAATACGATTTTGCATGCACGCCGCCAACCGATCAAATTCCGGTCCTCACCAGGTTGGTAAGTCTTCGCCTCGTAGATCGGTTCCTTCAGAAGCGCGATACGCGCTGAGAGTTGATTTGTCCATGTGAGACCAAGACTTGGTGTCTTCAGACTCGTAATAGCAGGATCATCGCCCCATCCTGAGAAGAAGCGCTGTTGATGATCTAATGACAACGGGTCATCGGTCGATAGCAGAGGATGGTCGGCACTGTGCGCAGAAATCGTGTGCAGAGGCTTCACTGATGCAGGCGGCGAGCCTTGTCGACTATGCTGGGTAGAGGGGGTCTGGTGCTGCAATGCTGGCTCGGTCGTGCTAAAGCGGTCAGCAACTTGATTGGCAACCACTACCGCCATGTTGTGCCTCCGGGCCAGGTTACGTAGTAATGAGCCAATTTGCGCAAGCTGACCACTACGCTTCGACAACACTTCTGCACTTTTTGCCTTGCCTCCTTTGTCGAACTCAGCGCGGTAGTTAGCCGCGATGCTATCGACTACAAGAAGACCGACATTGTGCTTTTCTATGGCCACGGGAACCTGATAGCGTAGAATGTGCTCCTGTGCTTCGACATCGTGGATATGTGTACTGTGAACGCGACTCAAAGACGGCCGGTCCTGTGGTGCGAGGGCTGACAACTTTGGGTGGCACTCGAGTATCTGATGAAGCCTGGTGGTCTGTAGGGGCGCCTCAGTAGAGATGTATAGAACAGATTTGGCAGCAGTCTTGTTGGTGGAGAGTGGAAGCTGAGCAGCAAGCAGAAGCGTGAGAAGAAACTGCGTCTTGCCAGCAGCGCTATCGGACGGGGTCAGAGAAAAATCCGGGCATGCAATATGCAAGGTGAACCGACCTTTCGCCAACTACTTCAGAGAGATGACCGAGTGCTATGCCGCCTCCCAGAGCGGCGTCTAAGGGATCGTCAAGGGTGCTGATGGTGGCCCATCGGTCCGCAGCGGCGGGGCCACTTTCCAAGGCATGCCGGCCACTGTGATTGCCAGACGAAGGCGACGATGTGACGGCGGCGGCAACATTTTGCTGGAGAGCATGCAAGAGGGTGTCGGTAAGCTTTTTCACCTCAGCTGGAGGTACCTGAGCTCGCTTGGCGACGTCGAGCGCATCGAGAGTGAGCAGGTCAGCTGCCGAGACCAGGGCTCGCTCGAGAGATGGCAGGATGTGGGTGTAGGGGGCGACGTCGAAGTCGGGGAGAACGGTGAGGATATTGGTCATTGGCAAGCATATCGCACGAAGAAGACGAAGGTGGGGGTGGAAGCGACGAGAAGCGGATAGTTCAGACCCATGACTGAATGTGGACTAGCGTCACGTAGCCATCCCATGCGCTGGGGACGGCGAGACTAATCATTATTCCTGCAGGTGCGTTCTGCTGTGTTCCTTCTGTCCGCAAGTAGTCCAGTCCAGCTCATCAGGTTCGTTGCCGGCAACGTCATTTCCCTTCACCGTGCTTCTAACTTAGCGTGCCTCAGTACGACATCTGACATGATTGTTATTTCACACGGTGATCCATCCATTATTCCTTCCCTCCGTCCAGGTGTTTTGTTGTCCAGCATCGACGAGCGCTAGAACATCCCCCCCCTGCCGAACCTACGACTGTCCGCCGTGCAGCTTGAGCTCTAGCGTCGCATCGTTGCTACCTGCCGTACGTCCATCGTTGCTTCCTCTTGTCCGCAGACCCATCACATCGCACTTGCCTCTCTTCCACTGCAGCCCGAGGTCAGTTGGAAGGCTTGTCTTGTTATGTCGCGCGTGCGGCGCGGCGGCAAACGGCCAGCACATGATATTGTCCCATGTCGGGGGGGGGGATGTCAATTGTCTAGATTGTTCAGCGTTGTTGTTGTTGTTGTTCTTGTTCTTATTATTCTTCACGTCGTATGCGACGATGCTTGAGACATCATGCTGAGCTGACACCACCAACAATAATGCCAAACTGTTCTCACCCAGATGGCCATTACTTCCATCGGACTTCTTCGCGTGGCTTACACTCATGATGTCTCCAGTGCGAACATTCCCGTCCATTGACGACCGAATTGTCACCTCCACAAGACGCGACTCTGCCATGGCGGAACGCTCGGCGGAAAATGCCAGGGAGGCGTTGCAGGACCACTCCAAGGCGAAGCAAGACCCCTTGGCATCGCACACGAACCCCAAGTCCAATCCAGGCATCACGTTTGCGGCACAGGAGAAGCTCCCCAAGCTGCCAATCCCCGATCTCGAGGCGACGTGCAAGCGGTACCTCGAGTCGCTCGACCCGCTTCAGGACGCGAGCGAACACCACGACAGCGAGCGTGCAGTCAAACACTTCCTGGACACCGACGGCCCTGCATTACAGGCAAGGCTGAAGGCATACTCCGAAGGCAAAAGCAGCTACATCGAGCAGTTCTGTGCGTTCCGCTGCCGCACATGCAGAATCAACACCGTGCTGACGACTCTCCAGGGTACGATTCCTACCTCAACTATGACAATCCGGTCGTGCTCAACCTCAACCCGTTCTTCCTGCTCGAAGACGACCCAACACCAGCTCGTAACAACCAAGTCACGCGCGCTGCATCTCTGGTCATATCGGCTTTGGCGTTTGTTCGCGCAGTGCGAAAAGAAGAGCTCCCTCCCGACGCCATCCGCGGGCAGCCCTTGGACATGTACCAGTACTCACGCCTCTTCGGAACTGCACGGATCCCAACAGAAAATGGATGTCAGATCGGTCAGGATCCCACGTCGAAGCACGTCGTGGTGCTCAGTCGCGGACAGTTCTACTGGTTCGATGTTCTGGATGACAATCACGATCTGATCATGACCGAAAAGGATGTCAGTCTGAACCTGCAGGTGATCGTGGAGGATGCCGAGCAGACCCCGATTCACGATGCTGCGAAAGGTGCTGTAGGAGTACTGAGTACCGAGAACCGCAAGATTTGGTCCAGTCTGAGAGAGTTGATCAGCAAAGACGAGGGCTCTAACAACAGCGACTGTCTGAACATCGTCGATTCGGCATTGTTCATCCTATGCCTAGACGATACCGAGCCGAGTAATAGCGCCGACCTTAGCGCAAATATGCTTTGCGGAACCTCTGTGATCGAGCGCGGCGTACAAGTCGGCACTTGCACCAATCGCTGGTACGACAAGTTGCAAATTATTGTCTGCAAGAACGGAAGTGCTGGCATCAACTTTGAGCACACTGGTGTCGACGGCCATACAGTCCTTCGCTTCGCTTCCGACGTCTACACCGACACTATTCTGCGCTTTGCACGTACCATTAATGGTCAGGCCCCGTCTTTGTGGGCGTCGTCATCTCCTGATCCATCGAAACGCGACCCGAAGAGCTTTGGCGATGTTAGCACGACTCCGCACAAGCTCGAATGGGATATGGTGCCTGAATTGGCTACAGCTCTGCGCTTCGCCGAGACACGTCTTGCGGATTTGATCCAGCAGAACGAGTTCTACACGCTTGAGTTCTCGCAGTACGGCAAGAACTTCATTACGTCCATGGGCTGCTCACCGGATGCATTTGTCCAGATGGCATTTCAAGCCGCCTACTTCGGAATGTATGGTCGGATCGAAAGCGTCTACGAGCCAGCAATGACGAAAATGTTCTACCACGGCCGTACAGAAGCTGTCCGATCTGTCACTCGAGAAAGCGTGGAGTTCATCCGCACGTTTTGGGCCGATACTGCACCAGCAAAGAAGATCGAGGCTCTGAAGAAAGCCTGCGAGAAGCACTCTGCCTTGACTAAGGAGTGTGCCAAAGCCGAAGGCCATGATCGGCATCTCTACGCGTTAATGTGTCTCTGGCAGCGGCAAGTCGACGGCGATGCAGAAGTCAACAGTTTGAATGATGATGGAGGTAGTGTGAATGGCTGGAGCAGTCCGACCAGCGATCGTGGTCCGACCAGCTCCGCGGCATCACCAAACAGGAACAGCATGATGAGCGAGGAAGGAAGCATTCAGTCCGCTACCACAAGCCAAAGCCCGCCGAGACAGCACTCTGCTTTGCCTACCATCTTCGCTGACGCCGGTTACGACAAGATCAATAACACCATTCTGAGCACTTCAAACTGCGGCAACCCTTCTTTGCGCCATTTCGGCTTTGGTCCCACGAGCGGCGAAGGTTTCGGTATTGGCTACATCATCAAAGACGGCAGCATCTCCGTCTGTGCCAGCAGCAAGCACAGACAGACTAGACGATACATCGACGCCCTGGAGAACTACTTCCTAGAAATTCGCAAGCTGTTGCGCCAAACCCACCGCAGAGGAACCAGTACCGACAAGCAGGCATCCAGGGCGCGTGAAGCCGAGGACCAGCGACCAAAGGGCACCAGACTCAAGAGTCGCGGCCGTCTCGTGGTCAACGAACAGGCAGCTGGAGCACCTGCTGACGCTGACAGCGGCGCGACCAGCGATGACGAATTGAGTGGCTGTAAGCGAAATTCCCCCCCCTTTTTTTTCCCCAATAGTCCATCACAACCACCACATGCATAGCTTACTGACGATTTTTTTCCCCCAGATGGCTTCTTCGATGCTGGTATGCTGGCACAAGCATTACGAGCCAAGCAGACGGAAGAGGAGCGCCCAAGCGAAAAGGTCCAAGCACGACGGGAGGTGGGCAAGAAATTGCGCCTTATGGAATACTGATTTGAAACAGGGTTCCTTATTTGCGTGCGATTAATGGTTTTACGCACGCATATGATGCGTGCAACTATAGTGCGTGAAATTAACTAGCAAATACTAGTTAATTGCACGCACTGAGATTGCGTGTATCATCCCCCATAGGAACCCCCTATACACGTAACTTTTTGAGCCTCATTTTCGAACTTCTCGCCCTTCCACCACTACTTCTACCCCCTACACCACTACCACCACGCCGCTATGGTCCGCCTAGGCACCCCTGCCGTCGACCGGCACTTCACCTACTTCACTAACGACCAGAAGAAGAAGCGCGCGCTGTGTAAACACTACTACAAGGACGCGATTAAGCAACGCGACCGCCAGGTCTCTTACCTCGCAGAATGTCCGGTTTTGCTTAGAAAACAACACCTGTAACAAGTGCAATATGGTGCCAATCGACTCAGTTTAGTGGTTTTGAGAGGTTTAAGAGTCCGGACGAGAGCGTGCACGTAAGCGACACGTGATGTATTAATCGATATTTTAGTGGTATTTCATGCGGGTCAGTCATCAATATGCGTGCGTCTTAAGTAAACCGCACGCAAATGCGTGCTATTATTGATTAAACGCATTAGCCGCATTTGCGTGTAAGAAACCCTGATTTGAAACGGTGTAACCAATCATTCATTCATATATTGCCCCCTAGCACGTTAATACTTATTGACAGACTAAGGGATTTTTCTCCTTCTCATCTCTCTCATACGACTATTAGATTAGGCGGAACTGGCCGATCTCGTAATTAAGGATTACGTAGTATGGTGACCACATAGGATGATTAATACACCATATATGTTGGTGTATTGTCGGGTTGTCTCCTCTGATCTTTTTTTTTGCTCCAGGGGTACGCACTAGATGATGCGTATGTATAGCATAATAATTATTATCGAGCGTAAGCTACAAAAATCCTTTACCTCGTTGTGCAGGTCTTTCTCTCTGTGCTGCCGCTCGCATAGAGGCTCCGTTGATCGATTTTCATCATATGTGGCATCATGTCTTCCCGTTTGTGCCTTGTGTGCACCGCACGAAACAAATCTGTAATCCATGTTTAGAACGAGGTATGTATATGCTCGCTAAAAACAAAGCGGGCATGAATCTTGGTTGCCTAGTTAGAAACGTGAAGCTCTTTCATGTCCTCTATCTATAAAACGCGCTCATTCGTCATGGAACGGGTCGTCCTTTTGATCATCATCACCGAGCGCACATTCTCCTTCGCGCCTACTCCATATTCTATGCTCGGTAGTCTCTGCACCAGGACTGCTCTGTCCCACAGCCGCAGAAATATCTCATAGAATCTACTGCGTGTCTGAGGCAAACCGTCTAGGAGGCCTCCTCAACCTCGGACGGCTGGGTAGCGTCCTTCATCTCAGCGTCTTCCTGTTGCTGAGGCACTGCGTCTGAACCGTCGTTCAAAACCTTGGCTGCCTCTTCAGCCTTTCGCTTCTCTTCCTCAGCCTTCTTCTTGGCCTCCTCTTCTGCACGCTTCTTAGCTGCGGCCTCCTCGGCAGCCTGTCTCCGTGCGTCTTCTTCCTGCTGTCGCCTGTCGTTGAAACGACCAATGATTGCGCCGGCAGCAGCACGGAGCTCATCGTACTTCGCGATGTACTGTGCTTTGCTGGCATCTTCGCCGTCATCGTAGAGCCAGTCCTATAATAATGTCAGCAGCATATCGCAAATTTGTTGTAAGGATGTCATCTATTCACTCACCTCGAGCTGTTCGCACTTGGCGCGAATCTTCTCCTTCTCCTCGTCACTGGCGAACTCGGCGTAGCCATTGCTCTCGTACGGCTCCTCGAGTCTGCCGCGCATCGCGTAGATCTCAGACTCGAGCTCGTTCTTCTTGTCTTCAGTCTCGGCGACCAACTTATCCTCAGCAACCATTTGGCCTTCTTTCTCGAGAAAGCTGTCCTTGATGGTCTGGTCGAGAGAGGCAGTGCCAGCAGAAAGCGGCAGATCACCCTTGCGAACCTGCTTTTTCACTTTGCGAGTCTTCACAGGAGCCTTAGCCTCGCCGTTGGCCTTGTCATCAGTGTCCATTGCCTGTCGTGTGGTCAGCAATGGTTCGTTGGGCTTGGCACGCTTTGCAGCGCGTTCCGCCCCGGGCGCAATGCGCAGGCTGCGAAGGTCGGCCGCTGTGCACTCCAAAGCCTTTTCCTCCTCTTCACTCAAGACAAAAGCTAAACGTGCTGAACGCAAATCATGGGTTGTACTCACATCACCATCCTTCTTCTCCTCTGGAACAGGCTCCTCGATCTCCTGCTCCTCAACGTAGTATCCTTGCTCCACATTGAGCACACCGTGCAGGTTCAGACGCGCCTTAAGCTTGCAGATCATGAAGTCGTCCTTGCTGTCTGCCTTGACACCCTTGACACTGAATCGTCCAATCCATGGGTTGATCTTACCGGGAAGCTGATCAGGCTTGGCATACTTGGCCTCGAGGTCGAACGGCTGTTTCCGGTAAAAAGTCAGAATTTTCGTCGATGGCATGGCGTTTCCTCTGTTGAACACGGTGAGGTTAGTGTCCTCATCTGGGATGTCGGGCGATTTCTCCCAGGCGAACTCAATCGGGTAGTTGACGATATCCTGCACGCTGAAGTCACGAACACGGAAGACTGGCGAGAGGATAGCACAGCTGAATGCGCAACCTCTGGCGATAGCCTCGTCGGCATTGAGGGTGAAATTGAGCGTCTTGCCGCCGAAGAAGCTCTGAATGGCAGCCTTGAGTGCCGGTACACGTGTGGCACCACCAACCAGCTCGACGAAGTCAATGTCCTCTGGCTTGAGCTTGGCATCTGTCAGAGCCTGCTCGAGAGGAGCTGTTGCACGCGCAAGGAGAGCCTTGACACCTGGAAGCTCTTCCATCTCTTCACGCTTGAGCATACCTCTCACGTCCACATCGTTCATGAGCGACTCGATGTTGATTGGTGCCATGGCATTTGCAGACAAGACCTTCTTCATCTTTTCGACGGCAGCCGCGACACGTACACGTGCCTTTGGGTTCTCGTATATGTCTAGAAATCGAAAGAGGTTAGTTCGACTGCGCAACGACAGTGTTAAGATGAGATTGACGAGGGAGATGTCTCTTGAGGTCGATCGACTTTGCCCATGATCTTGGCAGGCAATGCTTAATGTGTGTGTTTGAGGGTGGATGAGTGAAAGTTGTCACTCCTTCCCAATGCGTAGGAAGCCGCCCGGGATGGGTTTCAGGCAGATGTGTTAGATCCGACCATGAGGCAGACGCGATCAACACAGACGCGAAGATCGCGACGCGCTCATCTCTCGATCGGGACATGTGCTGGCTGGTGAAAAATGAGATGTTTTACTCACCAATCTTGTTCTTCTCCTTGAACTCTTCACGGAAGTGCTCGATAATGGCCTTGTCGAAGTTGCGACCACCAAAGTGCCTGTCGTAGGCAGTAGAAATGATCTTCAGCTCGCCCTTCCGGAACTCTGCGATTGTTGCAGTGTAGTTACTGTGGCCGATATCGATGAAGGCGGTTCGCCGTGGCTTCTCTTCTGCGGTCGGAAGATCGAGCTTGGTGATACCGTAGCCGAGGGCGGTCGCCGTGGTCTCGTTGATCAGGCGGAGGACCTTGATGCCCGCGACTTCTGCGGCATCCAGCAGACCTCTGCGCTGTGCATCTGTGTACCAGGCTGGAACAGAGATGACCATATCATTCACCGGCAGCCTCAGCTCTTTCGATGCCGTGTCCCGAATCTTGGTGAGGAACATGGCAATCAACTGAGTCGCAGAGAACTTCTGCTTCTCGCCCAAATATGTGACCTCTGCGCCCACCTGGCCATTGACCTCAACTAGCGGCGCCGAAACATATTCCTGCTCAATCTGTACATCCGGATCTTGTAATGAGCGGCCGACCAGGCGTGAGAGTGAGCCGACGGTGTTCTTGAGGTTGGAGACTTCCTGGGTCTTTGCGGATTCTCCCAAGTATCGCGACTTGGCCCCAAAGCCAACGAGGGAAGGCGTAGCGCGGTTCGAGACTTCGTTGGTGATTACGTCGACACCCTTATTCCGGGCGACAGCCTGTGAACAAGTTAGTTGAAACCCTCCGGAATGTCTGTCGTTTACAGTGTTCGCAAACATACGATGACGCTGTTCTGCGTGCCCAGGTCGAGACCAACGACCGACATGATTTCGTTGACGTCTTCTCACTGTAGTGGTGGTTGTGGTGGTCGGAAGAAAGTGTTTCGTTTGATGGACGGGATGTAGACGTTTGTTGTCGGTGTGTGTGTGTTGCTGGGTGAAAAAGATGATCTTGCGTGCCCCACGCTTGACTGTTGGCGTTTGACGTAGCAGAATGAGAGCGATGTACTACCGAACAACAGCACAGACAACGACGTGGTGGACCTTCTTTCCACAAACGAACTTACGAGAAACTACCAAAAAAAACCAGGGCTGCGGCTTCACCAGCCACTGTGGCGGAGTTGTGGCACGTGAAAGCGCACATCTAGCGCGGGGCAGCTCGCTCTTCTTGATCGTCTACTTCTCCTCCGTCCGTCACCTAATGTCCCCCTTACCCAGGACCTGGCCTCAGAATATGTACACATATCCATCCCATCCCATCCCATCCCGCCTCTGTTCTCGCCCCTTCTACAAGCCTCATGCTGTGGCCAAAGTGCTTCTCTTGCGACCAGGATGCGCTCTGAAGCAGCAGGCGAAAGGGATCCCCTGGACAACAACACGGGATGTCACTTTACTGTCGTGAACCCGTCCAGGACTTCGAAAGCGGCTTCTTTCGACAGCCTCGCGAGGACACATGTATGGCTCGACATTCCGCAGCGAGGCCTGATGGCTTCCGGCACTCTCCTGCTTTACCCGCTTTAGCCCAGGGTTCAGCTTGATACAGGTCACCTCAAGTTCTCTGGGTCGAGGCTGCTATGTCCGTCCGTCATGCTTCTTAGGCGGTCCACTTTCTCGAGCTTTCATGATCGACCAGCTCCCAACATGCGTCGCGTGATCGTCTTCTCAGAGCATGGTCTCAAGCCAAATCTCGACGGGCAACCTGTCACCGAGGCGGATGTTGACACTCAAAACAACGAGATTGTGATGTCAGAAGATGCACCGAAGGTTGATGTCTTGACCAGCAACGTCATCACTAAATTTGCCGAGACGGATTTGCTACATCACCATCTACCAGGCCAAAGGCGGCCGTCCGCGCAAACCGGCACTTGACAAGGGTTCCGTTGACAAGGTTGATCATAGCTGGACAGGCCAGCCGACTGCTGTCTCAAGATATAACTGCAGCAATGGCGATGGACATCCGTGCAAGGTCACAGACGCAACCACGATTGACTCGGCCGACATCGTGGCCCTGCTTATCGACTCCCAGCACACTTCCACTCAGCATCAGCTTCGCAAAGGCGCCTAGATCACAGCTTTGAAAGACAGCTGCGTTGATGATCAGAAGTTAGCTGCTCCGCCAGTCCATACTATCAGCATACCCTGAATGAATCCTATCCTCGAGCAATCTGGCAAGTTATGTGGCATTTCCGAGGTATGAATTTTCTATGTCGAACCACGTATGGCGTACTAACAATTTTAAGCGCGTTGGCATGCCCCGTCTCATGCTCAAGGAACTCAAGCCACGACGCGAATCTCATGATCAATGCCACGAGAAGGTCACGTTCATGCTGGCTGGCTAAAATGCCTATGATAGTGCCGATTTTCCTGTGCTCGGCGACTTCGGCTAGTCACCACAATACTGGCTGAGTGGCAAGGTTCCGAACGTCGTGATTGCAACACGCCACCGCGAGTCGTGAAGCAGACACTATCGACATATTTGTTGACTTCTGCCACAGCCATCTGGAATCATTCCTCGAGTGGCAGTACGAGTACGATGCAAGAAAAGGGACCTGGGCCGATTCTAACTCCGCCGCAAGGCAGCGTGTTCTGGAGCAGATTGCACTAGCGAAGTGGGCGACCTATCTGCGCCGGGCATGATCACTTCGAAGCAAAACCCTCGACGATCTCTCCGCGGGCATCGATCGCATGAGCTTCGACAGAGCGAACTCATCCGTGATCGAACATGAACTCTTCTCCGATGCCCCAGCGGGGCCACAGAGTCCGAGCGAAGTGCGCAGGATGTTTGGTGCCCAGGCGCGATACATGTGACCTGATGCAGTGACACGATCAGTCTCTCGCGATCAGCATGGAGAGATATTCGCTGGTCACGTAGCGAGGTCAAAGAGCGAAGTTTTTGCATTCCAGATTGTCCAGAGTAGCAATACCACGCGCTGGCGACCATCGGGGGATGCGGAGATCATTGTGTTGTAATAAGTGACCAAGGAGCGGATGACAAAATGACCACATCATCGTCGCTCACCACTTGTAGCCTCACAACCCTTGCACAACAGACAAAGTTCACTGTACAAGAAAGAACACCTCTAGTCACTCTTCCAATACCCCGACCGTTCAAGACGAGAACATATTTTGCAACGGCACCATTGATCTCCCACGCCTACGCTGCCGGTACACCGTCTTACACATCTACATCCCATTCCCTCTACTGAGTACCTATCCCCGACATCGCAGGAACTCAAGGCCGGCCTTGCTCAACCGCCATGTCAACCCAAACACCCTCAAGCACATACAACTTCTCACCCCCTTGGCACATGCGGACCTTTGGTTGGGTTTCATTGCTACGGCACTCCGAACGGCAGCTGCTGCAGCTCGAACGGATTTCGCGGACAGACAGCAAAGTAATGTGGGAATGGATGTCAGGTTGGCTTCAAGGACTGTGGTGCCTTGGCGGCGGCGAGCTCTTCGGCACCTGTCGTTACCAACTCTATGCTGCTCGTGCACTCTTTTCAATTGCCATGCCAAAGTCACGGTAGTCATCTGCAGAGACAGACCCTGTTTATGCTATGATTGGACATAGTCTGCTAAGTTGCGTGACATCCGAACCTCAAAGGAACAAGACCGTAAACGCAAAATAATTTCCTTCAACTGACCAGTCCCCTTCGCGCAGCCCGAAAACCTCTTGCAGCAAGGACGAACCTCCATCGTCGTCTCTTTGTTCAGTCATGGGTTCGACATTGCCAAAGCACCCGTTGCCAGGTTCGCGAACCCGCATTTGCCATTGCCCAGCGTATATCCACTTCAGACTGGGTAGCACGGCAGCATATTGCTCTGCTTCGCTCAAGATGAAGTTCCTATGGCGAAGCTCCCAGATTTCTTCGGAACCGAGCAGGTCATATTGATCGGATTCTCTCGCCGTCCTGATACCATCATGGTTTAGGTCGGCGGAAGGTACCGGACTGTTAGCATCGACGTCATGTGTGTCTGACTGCCACCATGGGTTATTGGCTTCGTTACCCACATCTGCTCGAGCATCGTCGTCGTCAACCGAGCTATCTAGCTCGGCATCGGCCTCTTCAGCCCGTTGTCGTGCCAGTCGCTGCTTTCTCGCACGCTTGACAATGTCGAACCAGCTCATCTGTTCATCGAGGCCTTCACGATCCCGCTCATTAGTCCAAGGCCCCACTTCTAGCAGGCGTTCAGTGTAGTATGTTTCGACCACACCATGAGGCTTGAATTGGTAAGAGTCTCGACTGAGCGCAATACGTCTGAGACTCTGCAGGTTTTGGAAGTGAGCACGCAATTGGTGATGGTCGACGAGCCATTGACAACGCCCCCCTCTCCAACATCCAGCTTGCAGGCAGAGTTGTTGTAAGGCCGTCATCCTAGAGATCACGGCGAGACAGAACTCCGGTATGCAAGCAACGTGAGGTGCTGGCCAAGTGGCAACTGAGTTCACTTGAACATCGAAGCCAAGGTGGGCAACGAGGACCTCATGTCGATTATGGCCCTACAGTACGGCATCGCACGAAAGCTCGAGGGAACGCTCCGTTACTACGATACCGTACACCGAGCCCTAAAGAACCTGGACCCGCCAGCGCAGTTCTCGTACCTCATATACGGTGCTGCTCTTAATAAGGTAGGAAAACTGCGCTAGTAGATCGAGGTTCTTCAGGGCTCGGTACACGGTATCGTAGTAACGGAGCGTTCCCTCGAGCTTCCGTGCGATGCCGTACTGTAGGGCCATAATCGACATGAGGTCCTCGTTGCCCACCTTGGCTTCGATGTTCAAGAGATATTCTAGACCGTGGATTGTAGTCGAAGCGCACCTCGCAGAATTGTCGCGTACGAGCCAGCTGGTTGCACTCGCTGTTGGTAAGTGCCAGACTGGCCAATGAGATGTCGTCATCAGCCAGTAAGTCCACGATTGTAGCGAGTATCTCGCTCGGTAGCTGTAGGAATGGCCTTGCAGACTGGCACGTCCATGTCGTGGTCTGATGGAGTAGCAGAGCAGTTCGCACATGCTTTGGCTTCTCAGGGTGGCGTTCTTTGAAAGCTCCCCGCATAAGATTGCTCATGTTTGGTTCGTCCATAGCGTCGTGTGTCTGGGCAGTATCTTCGCAGTGTTAGAGTGGAGGTGACAGTAACAGCTTGCCCGTGCGAGACTGTTTTGTTACTCGATCAGTTTGACATGTGTCTCGAACCCGTCCGAAGACTTCACTTTCACATATCGAAGTGCACTCAATCGTTGTTGTTGTTGTTGTTGTTGTCGTTGTTGTCTCTCTTCTCGACGCGAGTTGTGACGTTCGTAGGTGGTCAAAGGGCGCCTTCCCTGTTTGCCCCTAGCGCGTCTTGGCTTTGGGAAGGCACGCTGCAATTCAAGATCCGACTTCAAACGCGGCGACACTGAGGACAGCACGTCACCCAGAAGAAGACAGCAACCAGTACGTATACCATGCTGTTGCCAGGAGATGTGCTGAGATACGGTCGCTAACATATTGCTCACAGTGCAGATGTAGGTCCCTCTCCTAGCGTGAACCCGCCATAGCGAACTCCGATCATGAAATCTCGAAACTGACATGGAAATCGTACAGCTTCGTAAAGACCCTCACTGGCAAGACCATCACGCTCGAGGTCGAGTCGAGCG